>CABHPH010126729.1:0-67500 GCA_902168325.1 Peromyscus nudipes
AGAGAGAGAGAGAGAGAGAGAGAGAGAGAGAGAGAAAGAGAGAGAGAGAGTCAATATGTAAATGAGAACATCTGAGCAACCTGTCTTAGGTTCTAGGGCTCCTCTTGTGTGCAGAGAGTGAAGAGCATGCTGGACTTACCTGAGGATGGGTTTTAGGACTCTGAGTCCAACTGTGACTCACATAGTGAGGACCCTCATAGCCAGAAAGGGGTGGTGGGTTGCAGGTTGCATTGTCAAAGCAACATTGGATATCATCTCTGTAGAATGGTGTTGATATAGACAAACAGCCATATTCAGAATTAAGAAGGAAAATAATTGGATATATTCCTACTAAAATCAGACACAGAATAGAAATGCACTGTTGACATGACCTTGTTCTGAACGTTTTAAAAATGTGCTAAGACTTTGAAGATAGTAGAAAACCAAAAGGAAAGTAAAAAAGGCAAATCATAAAGAAAAATACACGAAATTTTAACAGTGGTGATATTGACATTATATTAAAAATCATGTACCTTGAATAATAGTAAAATATTATGAATGAAATTATGCTAATGAAAATGTTAGTAAGTTGGCAAAATTATTCAAAAATTGTTTTAGTAGATTGATAAAGCCTCAGAGAGCTATAATTTATACAAATATGCTCAATAAACTCTATCCATTACAAAAATTCTCAAAGTGAAAATATCAATATGGACAGCATCTTTGGATCATTGTGCCAAATAATTAAGGGATGCAAACATGTGTCCATTCTTTAAGAAAATAGGGCTATAGTTTACTTTTGTACTTATTTTCTGAAGCTCTAAAACTCTGATACCAAGAGCTAGCAAAATGTTTCAAGTAAATAAAACTATAAGTACACATATAATGAACTTAGACACTGTAAGTATATACAATATATTATATGAAATTGAATGTATGAAGTGGAGTTATTCTAGGATTAAAAAGTTGGCTGAACATTGGAAAATAGTACATGATAACTGAATATATTAATTGTATAAAAATTAGTTATAACTCAATAGGACATTTAAAATGACAAAATTAACTTATGAATGATAAAAACTTTCCTTAGATTTGGAATAGAAGGAAACTTCTTCAACCTTATAAGTCATAGCTACAAAACAACTGTAGCACACATCACAGTTGAGGGGAGTTATTCAGTACTTTCTATTTAAAATTGGGACTGGGTAAAGGATAATCTTCGCTATCCATTCTATTTAGCAATAAATGGAGACCATGGACAGTACTTTAATACTAGAAAATAAAGAGAACTCATAGTTATTGGCAAAGGAGACACCCATTAGCTAATATTATAAATCCTTACATAGAAGGTGATGAGGAATCAACAAATAAAATTCTATAACAAGAAAATGCACAAGTAAAATGTCACAATATAAATCAGTGTATGGCAGACCAGTTTATTGAGAGATACTATGTCCATGGATAGGAAGATGGTTTTATTTTAAGATTACCTTCTTAGCACAATCACTATCAAAAGACCAGTGACATTCTAGGGGAAATAAATTGAGTAATTTGTTCTAAAACCGTTTATGGAATTCCAAAGAAGTTTATATAGCCAGACAACGTGAGGAAAATTGAATGTTTCATTCTTCCTGGTTTCACTGCTTCACAGTGATGAGACAGGGTATAGAGAAAGAGAGAAGCCCAGCAGATACAGGCAAGTGTTTCCATCATCAAACATCTGACAAGCAAGAGCACTTTCCTTCCCTCAAAAATGGTTACAGAAATCCTGATTTCTGTGAAGGAGAAAAAGTAACTGAAAAGTCACCTTGCACTTAAAAAATAATTTGAAATCAATTCTGTCCTAAACTTCAAACTCCTAAGTTTCTGATAGGAAAAGGAAAATATTCTTGGAAAGGATACTGAAATCACCCACCAGAAGAGAGGGACAAATGAAGAACTGATTGCATGAACCTAAGGCTGACTTACCTGCTCTGTTCTTGGTTCACCTTGAATGGTGGTTGATAAGTTTAAAGGAATTTCATAAATATATACTATAGGGGATATTTGGTGCAGTTATCAGAGGCCTTAAATGCTAAATCCTTAACAGCTTCATTGAGATACCATTTGTTCATAGTAAACCTAACCTACTTGAAATGGACAACTTAGGGCGTGTAAAGTAGATGGATGGATTTTATTTCTCGATCATTCAGTCATTCAGTCACCCTGAGACTTTCTATTAGAGAATTGAGACCATTAATTTTAAGGTTGTTATTGAAAGGTGTGTATTGATTGCAGTCATCACATTGTTGGTTTTTGGTATGCTATCAGTGCTATTTTGTGTTTCAATGGTTATAGCTTCATTTGTTTGTTTTCTTTCTACAATCTCGTGGCTGTTCTCATTCCTCTCAGTCCAAAGTATTGCTTCCTGCACTTTCTTCTATGTTGTTCTGTTGGATAAAAGTAATTTTTAAGCTGTTTGTATCATGGAAAGACTTTCGTTTACCTTCAACTATGGAAGATAGTTTTGCTGAGTCTGTTAGTCTAAGTTTGTGGTTATAACCTTTTAGGACTTGGAATGCATTGCTTCTGGTTCCTCTGGCTTTCTTCAAAGTTTCCACTGAGAAATTGGCTGTTCTGATGTATTTTTCTTTACATGACTTCTGTTTTCTCTCTTGCAGCTTTCAATATGTTTTCTTTGTTCTGTATACTTTATTTTCTTGACTATGTTGTGCCATTGACAGTTTCTTTTCTGGTTTGCCTAGTTGATGTTCTGTGTGCTTCTTATGTCTCCATGAGTATCTTCCTTCACTTTGGGGTTGTTTTCTACTATGTTCTTGTTGAAGATCTGGTCTATGCCACTGGCCTGAGGTTGTTCTTCATCATATATTCCTATTAGAGGGTTGGTTCTATTCATGGTGTCCCACATTCCTATATTTCTCTCTCTCTCTCTCTCTCTCTCTCTCTCTCTCTCTCTCTCTCTCTCTCTCTCTCTCTTTCGCTCTCTCGCTCTCTCGCTCTCTCGCTCTTTGACAGAGTTTCTCTGTGTAACAGAGCTCTGGTTGTCCTAGAACTCTCTTTTTAGACTGGTCTCAAAATCACAGAGATTCACCTGCATATGCCTCCTGAGTGCTGAAATTAAAGGTATGCATGACCATGTCTGGTGAGTTCTCTTTACAAATAATGGATTGTCATTGACATTTCCATCAGCCTTTTATTTTAGTTTTCTTGAGCATTTTTTTCTTTAAATTTATTCTGTTTAAGTTCATTGGACTGTTCTTTATGTCTCCTGTAAGTTCCTTGAATTCTTTGGTCATGATTTTTTCTAATTCTGTGTACTGGGGATCATCTAGGTAATTCTCATTGGAGAATAATATTTCTATGGGACTGCTGGATTTTTGGGGAGTGGATACTGCATTGATCTTTCACATTATTTGTAGTTTTGTGAAGAGATCTGGACATATGGACTTCTTTTATTTGTTTTGTGTCTGATATGGACCCAGCCATTTGACGCAGAGCATAAGATGTATAGGCCAAGCTGAGCCTGAAGACTGGATACAGCTGAGGTGGGATGAAGCCAGGTAGACATGGGTATCTGGTAGACACATGGATGGACTGGGGTGTAGGATGTGTGTCCTAGTTTATGCCTCCAGCTTCGGGAAGATAGACCTAAGGGTTGGAATGGGTGCATGAAGGAGAGGATTAGGTGCACTCACTGGGCTAACACCCTGGTAAAGAATATGCTGGATCTGACTGGGCAGAGAAGTTAGGTATGATGCACCTAACTGCATATCCTTAATTGCAGGAATCCTATGACAGCAGTTTGTTGTATTTTCTTTCCTTTTCTTTACTATTTGTTATCCTAGCTAATTAATTTAATTTGCATTACTCAGGGTTGAACACAGAGTCCTGCTTATGTTAAGTACTTCCTGTCAGTGAGCTTTGTTCTCAATCTTATCCCATCCTCACTTCCTACAGTTGGTTGATAATGTTATCATTTTACTATCTGCTAGGATGTTTTATCTGTGTTGTCCACTTAATGGGATTTGGAATCACTGTGCAAAGAAACCTTTTTTCTTTGCTCTATATTATTTTTCTCTATTTCATTATTTTCCACTCATATTTATTTACATTCTCAGATGGATGCTAACTTTATTAGTGTTTGGGTTTCATTCCATTGCCATGGTGTATATATAACTCTGTAGATGCTTAATACTTGGTACAAAAATGAAGTTTAGATGCATTTATTCTTCATTAGGAATCAGAAGAAAAACTGTTCTTAATTTATCATTTATTAAGGCATATATTTATTATTTTCCAAATATGATTTTTAAAAATATTCTTTACATTGGCTAGTTATCTGTCTCATAGCGAGGTTATATCCTCAAAAAGAACAGGCTTGATATGATTTCCACTCCTTAAGATTTGCTGGTGGTTTATTATTATACTACAGTATCAGTTCAGTTTTCTAAATGTTGCATGTCCCTGTAAAAATCTGTCTTCTTCAGTGTTGTCTGCAATGTTTATGTTTTTCAGTTATAAATATGCCAATCATGTTGATCCAGTGTCTCATATACTTATTTGTCTGCTTTTAGGAAATCAAGTGCTGTGGAAACGATGTAAACATCTCCCACTACAACTTTAAATTTTTCTGTTTATCCTTATACATCTGTCTACATCCTGAAATATAAACGGCTAGAGTCATTTTGCTTCCCCAGCTCGTGGATATAACAGTTTGAAATGATTCTCTTTAGACATCTCAGATACCTCTGTTGTAACACATCTTTTGATAACTTGAGTTTCTTCAAATGCAATGAATGTATGAGGGTAAAATTTGAAGAAAAATATTAATTCCATGTTCATTTGCCTGTTTCTGTGCCTAAGAAACAATGAGTACAATTGCACCTAGGAATAAATACTAGCATACACAAGAAACAGATACCACACATCATATCACACCACAGATATACAATCCACTACACATACCACATGCCAACCATACTTTGTACACATACACACACACACACACACACACACACACACACACACACACACACACCACTCTGCTCTTTTTTGTGGCAAAACGCCAAACCCACAAATGTAAGCACACCTTGAACTTGACCTCCCCACCCTCCTCTTTTGCAGGAGCCCTGGGTTGTCTGTTTTCCATTTAACACTCACAAGCTCTTGACAGCAGCAGGAACTGATATTCCCTTTGCTTTGAAATCTATTTGACTGATACTAATGTACCTGTTTGATATGGGTATATTTTTTATCTTCCATGTCTTTACTTTCCAGTTTTGTATGTAGTCATTGCAGCTTACATCTTGCAAAGAATGAGTGCTGGAAATACCTCTCTTCAGCTTGACCTCTCAGCTGAAACATGCTTTTCTTCAGCTGTGGTTGATGGTGCTTTAGATTTAAAGAAGTTCTCGGTACTAATAGGTACTAATAGTTACTTCGCAGTATCGTGTACTTTATTATAGTTTTTCTTGCCCAGTTTCCTTCTCCTTACTGGCCTCTACGTCCCTCATTTGGAATGTTGCTCTTGTTGTTGTTACTAAAGTAGATTTTAGTTCTTGGAGAGTTTTTGGCTCATACTAAAATGTAGCAAGAAGGAAGAGAATCCCCTGTCCTGACTTTCCACACACATGCGCTCTCCCACCATCAGTACCTCACACCACCACAGCACCACAGCAGTATTTTCAAAGTCAATGGATAAATTTCTTTCCATACGCACTTCCTCACTCACCAGTTTAAATTGGGGTCCATTCTTGCTGTGGATATCACTCTGTATAAATAAAATGCTGACTGGCCAGTAGCCAGGCAGCAAGTATAGGTGGGACAAGCAGAGAAGAGAATTCTGGGAAGTGGAAGGCTGAGGCAGAGAGACACTGCCAGCCACCGCCATGACAAGCAACATGTAAAAGATACCGGTAAGCCACAAGCCATGTGGCAGCTTATAGATTAATAGAAATGGGTTAATTTAAGATATAAGAACTAGATAACAAGAACCCTGCTGCGGCCATACAGTTTATAAGCAATATAAGTCTCGGTGTGTTTACTCGGTTGGGTCTAAGCAGCTGTGGGACTGGCCGGTGAGAGAGACTTGTTCTGACTGTGGGCCAGGTAGGACCAGGAAAACTCTAGCTACACATTCTTGTTTTTTTTTTGTTTTTTTTTTTTTTTTGGTATGGGTTTCGACAAATACTTTTTCTCTCTGTTACTCTGATCGTCAGTCTACTTATGTCATTGTCACAGGGGTTCTGAGTACAGCCTGGGCTTTAACTCAGTGTTAAGTGGGAGCTGCTTACTTACCCTGAGATCATCACCTAGCTGTCCTGATCTGTCATGAAGAATCCACGAGTCAGGCCCCTTGAAGAGGCGCTGTGATTTTAGAATACAATCTGTCCTTATTTTGCTGAAACCTCACGTTGGCAGCTCTGAGCTCTTTTTTGTTTGAGTTTCTGGGCTCTGCACCTTTAGATACTTTCATTAAGATACACATTTCAGCAAACATCTTTTTTATATTATTATAATTATTATAATTATTGTTATTATTATTATTATTATTATTTTACCTGGAATTGTCTTCACCTGCCTTTATTCTTGTTGGAAACATAAACAAGTACAGGGCTTTAGGCGGGTAATCGTTTTTTGTTGTTGCTGTTCAGATATTGAACATATCAGTCCTGTGTATTATGGCTCCTGTTGTTAGAGAAATTGACTGTCAATTGGACCACAGCTCCCCTGTACGAGCTGTCATTCTAATCTTAATTTTCCCTGATTTCAGTGTGAGGTGTATGCATGTTTTCCTTGATGGGACTCGGCGGACCTCTTCAGTCTATTTATAGATTAATCTATTTTGAAATATTCTCATACATTCTCTTTCAGTATTTTTTCTTTGCATTTGATTTTGCTGCCGAGATGTCTTTCTGATGTAGGTTACGATTCATCAATTTTCTCTTTAACGTTCTCTAAAAGGCTTTGAAGCTTATCTTTTCCATTCTTTAATTCTCATGACTGTGTGTGTGTTTTATCTTCACTGCTTCCTCTTTCTCAATTTTACTATGTTGTTTTATAGTACGAGCCTTCCGACCATATTTCTAGCTTCTCCTTTATTTATTTCAGCGTGGTGAGCATATCTTAGCAAGCCTCTGTCTTTTTGTGTATTTTTAGTGTTTATTGTTTCTCATTATTCTAGGACATGGATCTTGTTCTTTCTGTTCTACTGGGGAAACAGTTTTCAGTAATAAAGTGAAGTTGTAAAACTCAGGCTTCAGTCTTGTTTCCTGCCAGCTTCTCCCTGCTTGATACGGAAGTCCTAAGCCTAGTCAACCGCAGTCTGACTTGGTGGATTTTAAATCTTCCGGACCCTGCATCTGACACACTGGACATGCGCATTCACCCACAGGAGGATTTACCCCATTCCTCTTTTTCTAACAATGAACATTTAAGACAGCAGGAGGGGTGTTTACTCAAGCAGACTGCCACATCAAACCTGTGGAAAGGTTGGAGGATGGCCCTTAAGAAAGCTGGGAGCTGTACCTGTCATTTGGGGCTTCCACGGTCCACTAGGAGGAACCTAAGCTGCAGTTGACAAACATCAGAGTATTCTCTGGAGACCTGACATGGGGAAACTGGCCTCCAGGGGCAGGGGCATCTCCTGCCTATCATTGGTCCAAGTGGAAAGCGTCTAGGGAACACAAGATCCAGATTTCCTCTTGCACAAATATAAAGAAGACCGAAGGGAATGGAGAATGAAGGGCTGCTATCCAAATGTGCCGCGGCTCAATGTCCAGCACTTGAAGTTCACGGGGATTTTTCTGGCCCACAGAATAAAGTGGCACCATGTTTTGCTAATAAAATAGGCCTGGTCTATGCAAACTCATTTTCTCTCTGTGTGGAAATTCAACTGGTTCTTCATGGCTTAGTTGCCGTTTCTATAGGAATGGTAGCCACTGGAGGGGGAGGGTGGTGGCTTTACTGTTGATTTGCCTTCTCTGAGTATTAATTCTGCCATTTTGCCTTATCCTGTGTCATTTTGATGTTTTACACACTTAAGAAATTTATTTTATTGTGCATGATGTATATGTGTATGTATGTGTTTGTGGATGGGCGGAGACCAGAGGTGGACACCAGTGTCTTCCTCTGCTATCTCCTTACCTTAGTTTTCAAGACAAGGTCTCTTACTGAATGTGGAATGTAGAGCTCCTCAGTTCAACTAGATTGGCCAGGGAGCTCTGGTGGTCCTCTCAACTCCAACCTACTCTCCTCAACTCATACTTCTACCCCTGGCTGTTTATGTGGGTTCTGGGGATCAGACTGTGGTCCTCTGGATTTTGTAGTCAGCATGTTTCTGAAAACCATATCCACAGGCTGTTTTGCCCATTTTTCAGTTTCCCTCATTGAGGATGTTGATAACAAACGTGTACTGACTTTTATAAACTGTGAGAGTCCTGAGCTGGAGCTATAGTACACAGGGAGAATATTGGCCTAGCACACACTGGCTCTTGGTTAAACCCTTGGTACTATAGCACACAAATAAATATATAAATAAAATGTGAAAGTTCCTCATTGTCTTGACTATGTGATGTTTCAGTCAGTAATAGAATTAACAAGTGTCATCCAGATCCCTATTTTTCTCTAAGTAAAATGAATAAATTATGGAAGTCATAGTATCTGTAAGGGAAGATCTTCCACTGGAGGTTTAGGACACCAGAAAAAAATGGGAAGCTTTATTTTAGTGAGTCCAGAGTCTTTGTTAGTATTTTTATTTTCTTTCTTTTTTTTCTGATGGAAAGATTCATCATTTCTTACTTCAGCATATTTTTACCTAAATGATGTTTCTTCAATCTTGATTAATTAAAGAAAATAATGAGGAAAGTGATTGAAATAGTAAAAAAAATCTAACAAACTGTAATTTCCTAGAGAAATAAAACCACCATAAAATACAACAAAATTCATTTTGAATTAAAACAAAATCAGACTGTCTTACCCAAAGAATCAAATAATCTCCACACTGGCATCTCTGAAAGATGAACAGGAGTAGATCGTGTCTTTGCCTAGAGTGGTTTGGCATGCATATCCCTCCCTAGCAGAAAAGAAGCCACCCATATACCCAGCCAGATCATTTCCATGCCAAAGAGTTCCCCAACGTGCACTGCTCACTGCCAAAGAAGATTGAGAACCTTATAGAATTAGATTTGTTGCCAAGGAGAAAAATCCCATACCTAAAATAATTCTGAAACCACCTACATGGAAAAGTCAACAATTAGTCCAAGGTGAGCAATATTTGCCTCAGGAATCGGAGGCAGTGGGGGAGGGGGGGATCTTCTTTCTTTTAGTCATGTTTTTTATTTGTTTGTTTGCTTGTTTTATAAAATGGAATATAATTTGCTGCTATGGAATTTTATATCTCTCTTTAAAGTATCCATGTATGGAGAAAAGTGTCCCCTTTGCAATTTTCAAGAGTAAATTTGGTGTAAGAATGGTAGTCTCCTTCAGAATTGAAAATATAAAATCAGAGAAATGTATGGAAGCATCCCCCTTTGTTGGTTTCTGAGCCTCTTCATGCACACTCCCTACCTTGGTGATGAAGTCATGGAGTCCTAAGAGTTGGGAGGAAAATAAACATTACTTAAATGTAACTGTCCCTTCATACCCATGGATATATATTCTGGGACACCATGAATACCAAACACAGTGGTTACTCACATATTCACAGGAAATGCATGGAATTTGCATACAACCCATACAGTATACACATAGTTGGATTTTAAGGAAACAATCACAAAAATCTATTCATATTTAACAGGAATGTAGTTTTTCATTTTACAGTTGCTGATTGGTTGAATCCATGTGTGTGGATTAGCAGTGTGTTAGCACTGTGAGAGACACACAGCAATACAAGGAACATTTCAGAATCTAATTTAATCTAGGGGAATCAGAGGTTTACTGGGGGAAAAGAGGATGTATGTGCTTAAATTTCAAAAGTGTGAAGTTGGATTCTGGTAAAATAGGTATGTATCAGTCAGTCATGGTGAGGAAGTGACCTTTACTGTGTCACAGTCAAGTTGAGGAAATGTCATCTACTGTGAGACAGTCAAGCTAGAGGTTTGGGTTCCTGATATGATTTTTTTGTTGTTGTTGTTTGCTTGTTTGAGTGGGAAAAAAAACAAACTTTATCAATGCAGGCTGTGCATCTAGAACCCAAAATTCATCAATGCAAGTTGTGCATCTAGAACCCCTAGTTCTGAATCTGTATCTCTTTGACATCTGGAGAAGCTCACAATCCAGAACATTTTGAGCACAGACCAGTTGCTACAAGTGGAAAATCCCACAACTGACTTCACATCAGAGGTTTCTAGGAAACCATAGGCAGACTAAAAATGTAGGAAATCATATTTGGGGCATCTCCACATGGGTTATATAATACATAAGTGAATTTCAAACTAATTATAGAATGATGGGCTATTTGTAAAGTGATAGGTCCCTGTCCAAGTTTAGAGAACTAAATGTCAAAGAAAGAAGGCATAGACAGTTGTATGGAATTGATGCTTCACTAGCGTGTATCATGGTAGGAAGTTGGGAAGGCATTTGCTAGTGGATGGTTCAGGCTGATCCCAGCTGGAGAGTCTTTGGTTCTAGGTGTTAGGGAAGGTGCAGCTGAGACCCCTGAAGGACCAGAAGGATGGACTATTGAACATCTGATGTAGTTGCTAAAGAAAGAACCAGGGGTGATTGTCTACATACTTTTGCTTTACCTGCCCCACATTTGGAAATTTTTATGTTTTAGTATAGTTATGCTAGGCCAGGGGTTAGGAGGCAAGGTTTTCATCCCATTTCTGCCACAGACCAACAGATATCTTTGAGCAAATCATTATACTCTTTAGGGTCCTTCAGTTTCCTTATTACAATGGAGAGTGGAGGCGAGGTGTTGGGTGATGGATGACTTCTAAATGTGTTGTTGTAGGGGCTCTCTCAATTCTTGTCTTTGTAAAGGAAAAAAATTCAGTGTGAAAAATGTCTACTGTTGGAGTCCCTATCCCTTTTCATATAAGGCAATCCAATAAATACCCTTTTATGTTATATATTTTTGGTTTTATACATATATACATACACACACACATATATGCACATACATAATGGGTTATGTTCCTTTAGAGAAGCCTAACTAGTATATTGATATTTGTACTAGTTATATATAAGACATACTAATTATGTACAAGTTATATACAAAAATAATTACTGAAATGACTTTTAGATCAGCTCTTCATCTCACTTCACAGTTGAAGAAAACAGCACCCGATGATCTAGAGGGAAGGAAGATCTCTGTGTCACAGTAGGTCAGTGAGAAATGCAAGTGGAGACCGACCGAGGGCTCCTGCAGCTCAGCATTACCTGTGCTCCTGTCTTCATCTTCACCTTCCCTTTCACGTGAAACATCCGTGTTTAAGGGGCAGTGCAGACGTGAGAAGAAACCTGGCCATGCATTGGGTGGATGTGATTTGAAACAGGACTCTGCATTAGTCACTGGTCTTGTCAGGACAAAGCGAGTAGAGGAAGAAGGGGCGGATTTGGGCTCATGGTTTAAGGATGTAGAGTCCCTTATGGCAGGGATGTGATGGAGCTGGTTACATGTGTCCACAGTCAGGGAGCTGAAAGAGAAGAGTCCTGGTGTTGAGCTCACTTCCTACTTTTTGTTCTGTCTGGGACCCCCAGCCCACGGAATGATGTTGCACACATTCAGGATGATTATTCTCTCCTCAGTTAAATCTTTCTGGAAACATCTTTACAGATGCACCAAGAGGTGAGTCTCTATAGCCAGAAATTTTTCTGGTCCTGCCTTGCTCAGCCGTCTGGAATCGGGAGGTGGCTGCTCAGAGCTGTTCTCTGCCTGTGAGGTCTTCTAATACAGTGTCAATAACATCATTCTCCTTACTTCTCCATAGACAGGCCTTATTTCCAGGAATGACTTCCACAGACATTGTGGGTGATGGTCAGATTAGTAGGATAGCTTGAAATTCTGCCTCACAGTAGTAGTAGGTCAACTTAATTGAACATGTTCTTGTCTCATGCACACACACTAAATCACTTAAAAAAAAAACTTTTGAGTATATCTCTGCATAGTCATGTTTGAATAATATTGTGTGGTTAGAGCTACAAAAGCATGAGTTCTAGAACTTTCCAGGTACAACTTCAGGATGTACTGGATTTACACTGTGTGTAAACTCTTTTCACATGGTTACTGTGTTCCAGTCTCAAGATGACCTATTCAAGCAAGTGTTCTTATCACTTTGTACAGATGAGAAGGCACAAGCTCAGGTAGACCTTCAAAGATGGCATCAAATCACCATGGAGACCTGTTGTGGGCTGTCTTTCTGTGTGCTGCAAATATGTGTTGCTCTGATTGGTTGATAAATAAAGCTGCATTAGCCTATGGCAAGGCAGCTTAGAGGGAGGCAGGGAATCTAAGCAGACAGATAGAAAAAGAAAGCAGAGGCCAGGGAGATACCAGCCACCGCTGAAGGAGCAGAGAGATGCCAGCAGACTGGTAATGCCACAGCCACGTGGCAACATACAGTTTAGTAGGAATGGGTTAATTTAAGATGAAAGAGCTAGGTAGCAAGAAGCTGAAACCATAGGCCATGTAGTTTGTAATACTATTCTAGAATGGAATACAATGAGCAGGTTACTGCCTTTTTCTGGTTTGAGCATTCTTACATGCTCTCTCATCACGGTTCTCGTGATTTTTATTATACTTATTGCCTGTTTATTTGTAAGTATAGGTGTAGTGGGTGACTGCTCTAGCTATGACCTTGAAGCACCGCTCCTAGCGAGGTAGCAGGTAACCGTTAGAGCTGTTGATGACCTTCAAGTACATGCCCCTGGGGCGTGGCTGCTCAGGACCCATAAGACCTGGCTCTCGCAGCTCTCTCTTGGCTCACTCGTTGTTTTGGATGCTGGGACTGACCAGGCAGATCTTGGAAGAAGATCAGTGCGGGACATGGCTTAATTTTCCCGGATCCTATGATAAATACCTGTGCTATAGTGAGTTACCCCCTAATAAATTCCCTTACTCATTAAATAGAATCTGTGAATTTCTTGCATTATGTATGTATGAGGGTGTGAGTACCATCATGCACCGTTGGAAGTCAGAGGAAAAGCTTTGGGAGTTGGTCCTTTCTACCAACCATGTGTGTCCTGGGGTCAGACTCAGGTTCTCAGCCTTGGTGGCAAGCGCCTTCACCCACTGGGCCATCTTGCAGGGCATCATCTTTTGACTCTCATTATAGAGGTGAATATTCAGACTCCCATGATTTCATTGGATAGACAAAACATTTTCAGGTTAGGTCACCAAACACATTTTGAGGTATCATTGAATCAGGACATAATTATATTATTATAACTTTACTAGCTGGACACAAATGCAGGCCCTACTTTGAAACATGAGGAAGTGACTCTTCCTCAAGCCATCCATGCCTTGTTTGGATGTTACTTTCTGTGACTTTTGCTTTAAGTCCACACTCACAGATGTGTTTTATTTCCTCTGAGTACCTCTGTTTCTCCCAGCCCTTCTGATTAAGCCTATCTAAAATACTATTGATAAAATCTCCAGGCCTGTTCTACAAAAATTGGCAATTAAATACACCAGCAACTTATTACTAGTTCTGAGCTTCGCTGAAAATTGATTATTAAAATAGATGTAAAATTTAGAGGATTGATTAAAAATCATGCTTTTAATCTAAGTTTTCCCCTTGACATATTATATAAAACCTTTGGTCAGAAAACAGGAGTGTCTGTATTTTTATAAATTCAATGAATATATGGTAAATTTGGAGTTGTTTGAATGGAAAGGAACATGCAAGCTGATTTTGGGATTGATGCTCCCAGATGAATCTCTCTGTGAATGCTCTTGTCTCTTGACTCTGTCTTGCTTCTTATTTGGTTAGTCATTTAGTTAAAAAGATGCTGTAGAGTATTCATCAAATAATTTTAATGCTGATTTTATACACACTGCAATTTGCTGAGCCCTGCCCATTTGACAGCAAATAAGGACTGACTCTACAGCTCAGACATCGGGTTATTAGATTGATTAGAGTTGGAGAAAGCACACATGTATGTGCTATGAGGAATAATCTGCCATGGATGCTCATCGCACTCATCACCAGTAGCAGTTAGAGAAGGGTAGATTTAAATAAGATTGTTTTGTCTGTCAGTCATTGTTCTATACACCATTTTAGTTCAGCAGCATTATAGTTCAAGGTAGCATCTCGTTAAAGGATTCCATAAATATGGGCACATAAGAACCTTCATTTGGAGAAAGGATTTAGTGTTTTCTTGAAAGTTCATTGACATCAATGTAAACTGTGCCTCTCCTACAACACAGTTCACAGCAATGAAGTTTACAGCACCAGTCTGCCCCTCTGAAATTTTTTCTTTTCCTATTCTTGGGTGTAGATTAGGCATAGCTCAGATGTGTCAATGACCCTTGGTTAAAAGGAAGAGGGAGACAGAGAATATGATTATGGGTATGAAGATTTGAAAGCTTATTTTGTTTTTATTTGAAGATCATAAAGTGAATTTCTAGGCACATTTCATCTAATGCTGGAATCCTTGCTTAATATTGTATTCATATCATACTTTATTCCAAAACTGTACTGAGCACTGTTCTTTAGGTGTTCTTCCTGTGTTGGGAGAAAGGATGATGTTACTCTGAGTGAGTTGTCGGTGCCTACACAACTAGACTCTCACTGTAAGCTGGATCACTACCACAAGCCAGTCCCATGGATCTGTAAGTGATTAGGTGTACAGACAAGTTCCCCACACTGAGTGTCTTTATCTGTCCCATGACAGCTGTCTGTCAGAGAGGCCTTCGATTATCAAAGATTAACCTGATGTGTTTTAAAAATGGTCGAAGGACATGGAGTTTCCATTGAGACATTAACATGTCCTTTCCCTCAGCATAGACACATTTGACTCCTCTGTCCTCTCCACCCCCATACTTGACTCCTTTCTCTCCTTGTGAGTGATGTGCCAATTCCTGACTTGCAAGAGGATGACCAACGTGGGTGTGTTGCAGGCCTGGTGTGACAACGAAGTCACTTTCTCACTGATTACTCTTCAGAAAACAGTCTGATATTTCTGCCTTCAAATGTCAGGAGTTCTCTCCATGTCTGATAAAAAAATAAAGTCTCAGTGGCTGGGAGAGGAAATAAGATAAGGTCTGATGCTTTGATTTTATTCTGGGGAATGAATCTCTCTAAGTTCCCCTCTGCCTTCTGGTCATCTGGAAGACTCAAGGGGCAGGAGCAACCTCATCTGGGAGTGGAACAAAGGTCACCATGGTGGGTGTAACTTCTGATAAAGAGAGAGATTGCTCATCCTGCGACTGCATGTTTGGACCTGGGCTTTTCTGCCTGTTGCACTGACCTAGTTACTTTGAAATTTTGTTTTTCAAGTATTTAACAGCTATGAAATGCCACTGTACGTTTTCCCAAGATGGGGTGATGTTAGGGTGCAGGCACCTTTTTAAGGCTAAGACGTGAGCCTTCATGTTTCTGACTGCAGTGTGTTGGCTGCTCTGTGAAGCCCAGTGTGCCCAGTAGAGCATCTCTACTGATGTCTGCATGTTTGGTCTTCCTCTCTCCATTCAGCTGCTGACTGTGATGGTTGTTTGTGTGTCAGTAGTTAGGCTGAGTGATGCCCAGACACAAGCATTATTTCTGCATGTGATAGTGAGGGGTTTCCATCAAAGGCTGCAGTGTAGCATGAATCTTAAAAGTTCTTATTAATAAAATCAAACCTGGGGCCAGGTATTGGTGTGAATTCTGAAAGATTAGAGAAGCAGAACAAGCCACAGCCACCTCACCTCACCAATTCCTCAGCTGATCCTGTTTCCTCAGACTGGATTCCTCTGAGTTCTCATCCAAATGGATCTCAGCTGAACTGCTGCTCTAAAGCCTAAAAGCTTAAACAGCTCTAGTTCCTGGTTTTCACACCTTTATATACCTTTCTGCTTTCTGCCATCACTTCCTGGGATTAAAGGCATGAATCACCATGCCTGGCTGTTTCCAGTGTGGCTTTAAACTCACAGAGATCCGAATGGATCTCTGCCTCCCAAGTGATATGATTAAAGGCCTGTGTGCCACCATTTTCTGGCCTCTATGTCTATCTAGTGACTGTTCTGTCTCTGACCCCAGATAAGTTTATTAGGGTGTAAAATGTTTTGGGGAACACAATATCACCACAGCTGCAGTCCTCATGCACATGAGTGGCAACAGAAGCTTTCTGAGCTAGGCAACCCACCTTTTCTCACCCTTGGACATGGTGCTCCTATTACTTAACCTTAAGGATTAGTCTCAATATCAGTTACTGCTCTCCTAGCTCTGCAGTCTGAAGACTCAGTGTGGATCCCTGTTGGTTCTGATTCTTCAGGGAACCAAAATTGATACAGTATGAGAATGTGGGTCCACTTACAAGCCAACAATTCTACCATGGAGATCTGTGTGTTCAAGTTCAAGGGTAGATGTGATGCTAGGCACTACAAAAGAGCCTAAAAGTCTTTTAAGTAACCATTTCATCTTTGACTAAGATATCAGAAACTGGAAGGAAGAAGTTGAAGAAGAGATGGGTACTTGTAGGACCCATTGTTAGTCTGTAAGTGATGATTAAAATCATGTTTTGAGAAAGTTGTAATGTTGTTATAATAAACCAAATAAAAAGGAGGCTGGTTGTCAGTCTAGTGGGTTACTGAACACAAAAAAAGGACATGTCCACACAACCAAGAATCTTCCAGTCACACACACACACACACACACACACACACACACACACACATCACCTGTAGCACAGATACAGACACACACTGCACCCAGATGCAGATAGACACAGACAACTACCAGCTTTTGACTCTGTTAATCTTTGACTAGATATTGTTGAGCACTTTAATGGGTTTGCTCTCCATGTGTTTATGATGTGAGGTGAACTCAACTCTGGTCATTTCTGTGAGCCCAACCCTCTCCTTTTCCTCTCATGCTAGTCCATTGAATCAGCCAACCCTGTAATCCTCAGTCAAGATCCGCATTCACAATCTGCTGTGTATCACAGCAGGCTACAGTTACGTTAAACTCTAAGAATTCCAACCAGGGACAATTATGGTCTTGACTTCTTCTCATGGATCCCTCTTTTCCTTCCATGCAAGAGTCCAGCTGTGGGCTCATGGAGCCCTGTCTCATTCTTCTACAGAACTCTCGTGTTTCAGAACTGGTAACCAGTCTTTCCCCATTTTCTGAGCATCTCCTCATTTTCCTTTTTCTTCTTTAATGGCCCTTCTCCGTGCCTTGGGATCACTCTTGTATTCAATGATAATCTTCCGTCTTAAGGGGGCTAGTGAGTAGATTTCATTCCATTTTCAAAGTCCCTCTTGTCATGTAGTATAATATATTCACAGGCATGATATATGGGGGTCCAGTTTATGCCTATCACAATCTATAATTATTTTTATCAAATTAAACAACAACCATGAGGTAAGATTTCACAGTAGACCAGTATGAAGCACAGGGCCAAATGGACACATTCTATCTATCTGATAAATCCAAGGTTAAGCTCATTTGGCTGGTTCTAGCCAGACTGGTAGACCTGTGATCTGTACTTCCTCCCTTCCTCCTCTTCCTCCCTGGCATCGCTTCACTGTTAGATAACCACACCACATGGTTCAACTCAGGGCTCCAGGGCTCCTTTCGCAAAAGAACAAGTGCGGCTCATACTCTGCTATTGTAGCCAGCTCTGATCCAAGCCCCAGAGCAGTGGTTCTGGAAGGATTGCTACAAGCCTGCTCTATCTTATCCACTTTGAACAAGAAGATCAGAGATATGAGTGATAAAGGTTGAGAGGACACAATCCTTGAAGACTAGACAGTGGCTCCCTTAGCCCTGTTGGATTTGAGTGTCTCCTTCAGGAGAGTTCTTGGGCCTTGCCATCTACTAGCTCTGAGACTACTCCGTGGCTGCTTCTGTAGCTCCATTTGAGAACAGGACACATGACCATACAGTTTAGACAGATCCTAATGATAATTCACTCTCAAGTTCCACGGGAGTGTACATGAAAAACCTCTTTCTCTTTCCCCAGTAGCAGTGTGGTATCCCAACAGAGAAACTTGCAATAGACCCGTGACTAAGTGCTTCTACCTGGGATTATCTGTTCCAACTGTGTTCTGAGATTGGCTGGTGCACTGTCAGGGCCCTCTGCTCTCAAAGCTCATTTCCTTGTCTGAGTTCAAATGCATACTGTGGTGTGTGCAAAATCAAATATAACCAGCCTCATATTTCCCTAAGTGGCCCATGCCTCTTCACTTTTTCAGCTTCTCACAAATACAATGTAAACCATTAGACTGTTAGAGGCAGGGCTGGAAGTAGACAGAGGATTAAAAATAAATTATCTCTGCCCTTTCGTCTTTGCTAGCAGGAGAGCCACAGAGAACACAGGGCTCAGAGGACTGGAGTCCTGACTGCTAAGCCTACTGATGGGATTTTGGCCTAGACGACATAGCAGTACTTCTTCCCGGGTCTCTAGTGAATGCTGTCAAATTAGCAGGAGTCACTGCAACCTATCATCTGGCAGGTGAATCTTTGTGCCGAAGAATGACAGCTCTGAAAAGCCACTCTGACTTCTCTCACACCCCAAGGGTGGGTGTTGACATCCTGTTGTCAATGCAGAAGGAAATGCAGGAGATGCTCTGTTCCAGCGGGAACCATTTGTAGCAAGTAGGAAAGCATGGGGCAGATGATGGAAGGTCCCTGCTGCTTCCATGCCAAACCTTCTGCAGCAGAGACAGGTGGACTGTTTAGATGGAGTTATGTGATTATGATGAAGAGGGCCATATCACTGAGAAAACAATGCAACATGTCTGGGTGCCAGCACACATCTGTGTGTGTGCATGGGCATAGTAAGGGTCTGCTGGCCACTTGGTTTCAAGGTTTCCCCTCCCTCTGCCCCTTCAGATGCTGTGATTACAGGCACATGCTACTGATCCTGGCTTTGTTTGTGTGCCAAGGATCTGAACTCATGCTCAGCAGGCACATTAGCCACAGAACCATCTCCCCAGGCTCTACCTTTTAAGCTTTTAGAGATGCACTTTCTGTCAGCACAGCTGGGGAGAGCTCCCTGATGGGAAGTCTCCCTTCTTCGATGGCAGCTGGCAACCTCCCAGGCTTTGTTGCTCACTCACTGTACTTACTTTACTTCACAGCGTGAAGCACGTTTGTTAGGTTTTGGTTTTTATTGTTGTTGTTTTATAATGGGTTTGTATGTTTCTTTGAAATCTGCCTCATCTGCCTTTAGCTGACTTGTTAGCACAGTGAAGGACATCAAAACATTTGCTGAGTGAATCAAATATGTGCCAGACAATGACAAACATATTTGTACAATTCCATTATCTTTTTTGTTTGTTTGTTTTGTTTTGTTGAGACAGGGTTTCCCTGTGTAGTTTTGGTGCCTGTCCTGGATCTCGCTCTGTAGACCAGGCTGGCCTTGAACTAAGAATGTAATAGTTTTTCTTTCTACCCACTGTCTTAGTCCCTGCCTTTAAGTAAACACGACTTTACAACAACATGAACACGAAAAGTTTTTCTGAGCACATTTGTTTTGTACATTTGGGTCACATGTAGCCCAAGATGACCTTGAACTTGCCTTGTAGCAGAGTACGGCCTCGGATGCCCGATCCTCTTGCTTCTACTCTGCCAGTCTGGGATTATAGGTGCTGGACAACAACATACCCAGCAAGAAGCGTGCTTTATATTAAACATTCCCAAGGGCTAGTCTCCATATGAGAGAGTTGTAAAGTAAATAGAGATGATCCTGAAGCCAGGATGGGGCCTTATTCTGACAACCCTACCTTTGCTGACATTCTTGTTAATTGAAAATGCACAGGACTCTTCTGAGCTCCTGGTCATTAGAACTTACTCATAGTGCCAGGGAGTACTGGCTGTTTCCCCTCCTGCCAACCACTGTAGGTCTACCTAAGAGCTTCCTCCTTGTAATCACGGAGTGTGTAATGTTTGCTGGTATCCTACCAGTGAATGTTCTCGGAACAAGTCTTGCACCACACAATATAACTGATGAGTGAGGAAGCTTCCTGCTTTGTCAGAACAAGGACAAAGTAGGCACGGGAGCAGCATAGCCTCTGGGGTGTTGGGAGTTGACTGGAATCTCTCCTGGGCCACTTCCTACTTTTATGTGATGTGTAGAGCAGCTTACAGTTCCGGAGCCTTCATGTTCAGCAGCAGTGCTTAAAACTAAGGAAACCTAATCTATTGGCGGGTGATTGGAAGTGATGATCCAACTTCCCCAATTACTGGTCTAGAGAGACAGTTGAACACTTTCCTGCTCTCGGGTCTTCCCATGCTACTCTGAGCTCTTCAGCTTGGCTTTATTACATTGATGACGTTTTATGTTGCTATCCCATTTCGCTGCACTACAGATTCATAACCTCTAAGTGAAATTCACCAAAGCAAATAGAGGACATGTCCTTGTCTGGGAATGACACTAGCAACAGATGCTTATCACACATGCCAAGGAGAGAACCCATGGTTTTAGCTCTCCTTTCAACAGGAAGGTAGGCATGATTTCCTTATGCAGAGACCTAAAAATGTGGCAGAGATACCTCCTATACAAGATTACGGGGCATATGAATAGTACATCCAGATTTTACATCTGGGAATGGAGCTTTCCTTCTCTACTCAACACAGACACTGTTAATTACCAGTGGTTACACAAGGCATGTCTGTCTCCTTCAACATAGGACCCCTTTCCCTTGGTGAGTATTTCTAGGATTGGCCGTGACACTTAATTATAGCTGCAGATTATCCTACCATAAAACTCAACTGTTTCTTATTGCTCTTTCCAGCTCTTGTCTTGTGGAAGATGGTATCATAAAGTGAGCTGTTAAGAGGTTAGAGTGGGCACAGGGTACTTATGGCTTCCTGGTCCCATGTAAGTGCCTATGAAATGGGAGGAGAGCAAACCTATTTGAGAGGTCTACGGAATTAACTAACACCTGTGTGCTGCCAGAGTGAATATACTTCACTCAGTTGGGCAAGCTCCTTGAAAAACCAACAAAACCCTGCCTCGCGGTGTTAGGAAACTGAGGCATAGCTTCTCCAAGATTAGATATTTTCAATGGCAGGGCTGGGGCAAGGTCTGATGATTCGAATCTGGACTCCAGAATGAACTCTGTTCTCTGGAGAGGCTCATTATGGAGCTACTGACCTGACAAGAACACTGGCCCTTGAGGATGTGCCCTGGGACACTACTGGCAGCACAACAGCTTCAGTTCAGGAAATTGATCTTGCTGCCTCACCTCACTCTTCCCCAGTCTGTATGAAAGGATCCTCCATGAACTAAAAATGACAATGGTTATAATGTAGAGCAACTAATCAGCAAAGTGCTACTAACTAAACTAAAGTCTTAGAGAAATGAACGATTGGATTTGCTAATGAGGGAGAGAGGGAGGATTGAGTAGATTTTCAATGTCCCAGCAGTTGAACCAACTGGAAAAATGGAGACAACTCAGTGAGCAGAAAATCCTGTGTTCTAAGAAAAAAAATCTTAGTATCAAAGGAATGAAATTTGTTTATTCTTCTTAAAAAAAAAATAGGGATCCAGTCAACATTGCAAATGATTGGACACATGTGAAACCACCTGTGGGCTACTGTGGTAATCAATCGTCTCTTACCTGCCAGCCTCTACGTCTAGACGCAAGGACACATTGGTATTTCAATGTATCCTGGAATGTCAAATTCACAAGCAGGCACTGTGCCATACAGAGCATCAGAGGAACTTCGAGCAGCAAGGACAAGAGCTGCTGGCGTCCTGGGTGGACTCTTCTGGCTGGCCTCACTAATGGTTCTTCTGTAGTTACCTTTGCAGCCATTTTCAACTCCATGGGTGTGATTGTTTTGAAACATTTCAAAACGTCTCACGAGCACACTCATTACGCTTGATTTCTTCCCCCTTTGAAATCACCCATGCTTTACCTTCATTTTCTGTGTTACTAGAACACTAGTGAGGTGCAAAGGTTCTGGTGGTGAATATTTGTCCCATGGTTCAAGGTGTGGCTCATATTCCATTCTTCTGCTCATTAACATCCTGCCCATGCTTCACATGGTTTTAACAAGGAGGGTTTTTTTGGGGGGGGGGGTTTGTTTTTTTCATTGCAAAATGACCTCAAATTTTCTTCTGAATTATTGACCTGTTTTCAAACTGCCAGCTTGTCCCTCGGGGCAAGCACTGCAGGACCCCACTGCCCATTACTCTGCCCAGAATTTCTGAATACCTCTGAGGGCCACTTGTGCCTCCTGGGATCCTCTCGTCATTTCTTAAATGCCATCAAAATGACATTAAGAAGTGCAAGTCGGAGTTCCTGTTTGGGAAATTTCTTCAAACTCTTTTCCTTAAAACAATTGTTCACTAGAGCACACGAATAACTCTGAGATAATCAGAGTTTCTTTGTGTTTCTTGGTAAGTTTCCATTACTTTTCTATTGCATCTCTTCATTTTGGAGAAGTGTCTTGTTTGTTGTGGAAACACTCATTTTGTTATGATCAGAAGCTCTAGTGTGTACATTACACATTCATTTATATTTAATTAATAATTATAAATGACTGTATTTAATTAATTATAAAAGACTGTAGAAAATTTTAATTTGATTGCATGTGCACAGGTGTGTATATGTGTGCAATACATCCCACATATACATTACACACATACACATGGAGGTTTTTTAAATACTTTTGGTATGATAGCCGGATTCCAAGGTTTCATACATGTTGAGTGTGTGTTTGTGTGTTGTGCCGCGGAGATAATTCAAGAGAATTAGGGAAGGATATGTAAAGCAGACTCCAAGACCTTTGAGACAGTAAATACCATAGGTGGAGGAACCCAGGCAGAGCATCATCGCAGAGGGAACAGATCCCGGCATGGGTTGCCTAGCATCTTAGATGGGCTCTTGTGGTAAAGCCATTCGAGCAGAGGGTGAGATAGCACTGCCATCTGGGAGTGGTGTGTGCAGGTGAGACAAGATTTCATGTGCAGTTTGTGAGTGATGGGGCCAGGTGAAAAAACATAGGGCTGTCTGACTAACCACCTCCTTAATCCACTACCCAGAAGCACAGATCTAAATAATGGCAGCAATAGATGGCAGGCAACATTAAGAAGCTCCAAGGCCCAACCAGGAAGAGAGACTCTACATTGGTCCTCATGGAGGAATTGGGAGTAAGGACAGACTTTGAAGATGTGACAGTATGGCAAAGGCACTGTGGCAGAGTATGGCTTGGGTTTAGCTGTTGAACTGTTATATCCTTATTTTTAAGAAGAAAAGTCTCATCTTTAGATTTCTAAGGTGCAGTTGTGTGCACTTCGTCTTTTCAAAAAATGTTCCCTCTAGAGATAGACCTAGACAAATGTTAATTTAAGCCGGGGCATCACTAATTTCAGGAGTAGGAAGTGGGTTTTTTTCTTCATACTGTTATAGATTGGCTGGAATGAATTTGAATACTATTATTTTCTATATTCTAGAAAAAATTATGAACTTACCAATGTTCCGTGTTCAAACAGAGAAGGCATTTAAAAGGGTTGAAGACAAACTTTCCCTTTTCATTTTAATCTGTTTTGTTCTTGAATAATGTTATCCCCTCCCCCTTGGACATATTGCCAGAAAACTGAGAAACATTTAAAATATATCATGTAAAGCAATTGGAAGAAGCATCTCTCAAGATGTGGCTTTGCACACTGCTTGTGAATCCGTGTGTGAATACATGCAGTCACAAGGGTGCACTTCAGTATGGTATGCAATGTGTTATCGCAGACAGCCTTCATCACTAATTTCCTGTAGGAATCCTCTATGAAGCCAGAGCTTGTCAGGTTATGGGGGGACGGATTCTAATTCTGTCACTCATCACAGTTCCTCACACAGCTCTGTCAACTATGGTTTCCTGGTTCTTAACAAAGCCACTGCCCCTGCTAAGGTACCTCTTCCCCCAGTGCTCAGGGCCTGTCCTCTTGAGTGTCTCTGTCTACCCTTTAGAGTTGGACATCTAAAAAAAATTCACATTTCCTAAAGGGCTGTTGTTACCTCCTTTGGTTTATTGTATTTCTACCTACTGGTCTAATTTGAATACACAGTCTCAAAGACCATCAGAAAAATAGTGTATTTTTCAAATGGAAAATGTAAGACAGAAAAGTTTATTTGTGTGTGTATGTGTGTTTTGTTGTTTTCCAGTAGACTTGGAGGGCCAGTGCCAGCTAGAACATTTCTTTTAAACAGAAATATGCAAAAAAACCATAGAAAAACCATTAAAATGAACTATAATATTCAGAAGGAAAACAAAGAAATTTATTAGTGTTTGATTAAGAAACACTGTGAGCTAAGCAAGCAGAGAAAAGATGTCAATATGGATAAAGGATGCCGGAGGAAACCCAAGTGAGTCACAAGTTCCCCCTTAGACATAGTGCTCATAGGGTGGTGACAGGTGACGTTGATTCAGCCATAGAGGAGCAGGGAGTTTTGAGGCAGGGTAGGAGGAACTGTCAGTGAGATTTTCAATGCTATGACAAACACCTGAGGAAAACAATTTAAAAAGAGGAAATACCTCTTCCTTATGGATTTCCCAGAGTCTGGGGAAGATGTTACATCTGCGTGGGATATCTGAGGGAAAAATATCTACATACACTATGCTCTTATGTCTGTTAACTTTATTCCTCTAAGACAAAATTCTATCTTTACAGCTACAGCTCTATCAGGCATTCAGGGCAGGAATAAACCTAGATACACCAAGCTCTTTGTCCATCTACTTTATCTCTCTGGGATGAAATCCTGTCTCCATAGCTTCAGTTCTGCCCTGACACTCAGTCCTCTTTGTCCCCTCATTTGCTGCCCTCTCATAGTCCCGCTAACGACTAAGCTCTTCTGCTTCCAGCCTCATCTTCTTCGTCCTGTTTCTTCACCCTCCATCTCTACTTGCTCTCTACTCCTGGCTCTGATGATCTCTAGAAGAGTTCTGCCTTACCATCTACAAAACCTCTGTGTTCTTCCCTCCTCCCTGGTCATGCCTTCTGTCTGCCTCTACAGAAAATGCCTATTTCTTCTTCCCCTTGCCAAATGGTTCTTTGCCTCATCAGGAATGTTGTTCTATCTTCCACCTTGATATATAAAAACCTCTTTCGTTCTCAGTCAGTTGCTCTGGAGAGCCACTAGACCTCAAGGCAAAAGAATGATCCGAGCTTCATTTTCACAAGAAACAAAACTGTAAGTCTACCACCACCTGCTTGGCTTTGCCTATGTGACCTTATCCAAGTACTGGCCTGAGCAGGAAGTTCACACACACACACATTATATGGGAATTGTGAGCAGAAGAAATTCACAACAAGGCACAGCTGAATACTAAGCTGTGTAACACCAAATAGTCCATGCTAGATGGCTTCCCACTTGACTGACCCTTGGCCTGGTCAAGGTATAGCTTTAATACACAGCTGGACTCCTTATAACATATTCTTGTGGCTCGCCACACTTTCTTACCATAATTTTGAAGGTTTTAGTCCTGGGTTAACTGGCTCCATATTTCTGCTGTTCAATGGTAGAACCTCATGGGGGGTGGAACAAAGCGGCTTACATCATGGCAGCCAGGAAGCAGAGCGGAGTGTCCTTGTGACCAACCAACCTTTATTCTGTCTGTGCCATCAGCCTGTTGTACTGTGTTGCCTACATTCAGGACAGTTCTCCTCCCACTCCAAGCTCATGCCTTCAAGACATGTCCTCACAGACACATTGGTCGCATGCTACGATAATAACCCAGGTAGTTCTCAGTCTGACCAAGGTTAGCCATCACAGAAACTATGATTTTTACTGATGGTCACTCATTGCATCTGCTATCACCTAGTCTGTCTCTTTACATAGAAGCCAGTTTCAGTGGGTAGGGTTCTGAGGAATCCGAATTTGTGCAATAAAATCATGGTTGTTACCACAATAATGTGACCTGCTGATTTAAGGGTGTTCTCATTGAGAATTAGTGGGCAGGTGACAAGGGGAGGAAAAAGCAGAGAAACCAAGGCAGAAAGACTAAGGTTGCCAACATCTTTTCTAACAATTTCTGCTGCCTGATCCCATTTAAAATATTCCCAAACACGATGCCTGCAGCAGGGTGTTGCTCATCCAAATCAGATATTAGGGTGTGACGGGCACTGTGGCTTTGATGAGATCACAGAGGTTATCATGTCTTAGGGGGCTTGCCTTCCAGTACATCTTTGTAGAATCTATTTTGTCCTTTAACTTAATGTGTATTTGTGCACCTGGGGGTGTGAGTGGGTCTGTGCACATATGAGTGTATGTGCCAGTGGAGTCCAGAAAAGGGGGTTGGATACCCTGAAGTTTAAGTGACAGGTGGTTGTGAGCTGCCTAACATGGATGCTGGGAACTAAACTTGTATCCTCTGCCAGAGTGGTACATGTCCTCAGCCCTGTGCCATCTCTCAGGTCCCCAGTAGAGGCTTTGTCTGAGGGAGTATATACCTAAGCATGGCCACTCAAATGTTTGCACTATTGTTCTACAATTTCTTCTTGAAAGTGTACAGTAAAGAACAGCTACAGAGTCATCCCATTTGACAGATTATTTTCCATTCATTACACATCTTTCAACCTCCCTTTCCTTCTACCTTGATTCCAGTTGGGGGTCGGAACCACCTAGAGAATATTTAAACACATACCTGCATAATAATCTTTCTGTATGTGAGAAGGATCTTGGGGTTAGATATGGACTTTATATATCCCAAAGAGCATGTGTATCGTCCTCCATCTCTGAAAATGTGCAAATGTGCTACAACATATGTCTTCCTGGTTTTCTCTGGGGATACTTGTCCAGAAAAAAAAATTCAATGCAGTTTTCATTTTGTGAACTAAAGGAACAGTACTCCAGAACCTGTCAAGGTAATTGGCCTAGCCTCCAGGAGAGAGGCTTGGTGTGTCACAGAGCAATTCAAAGGTGCCCTTGATACGCCCTTGGGGAAGGGACAACTAATCAAGAGCTAATCAAGCGGTTCTGCCAGGGTGAATCTCGGAGGCAGGCCGCGCCTGCACCTTCTGTCTCTGCTGACATTGCTGGGCAGGTCCAGGAGCGCTCCAGAGGCTGCGTGGGCAAAGTGTCTGGGAGCAAATAGTTGGAATTGCAGTTGACATGACCCAGGTGAGGAGGTCTGTGATGAGAAGCGACTTTGAGAGAAGATTCAAGAAGGTGTGTGTCAAAACTCTAAAAGGTAGTTCAAGTATCCAGAAATGAGCTCAACCAGTATTATAGGAGGGTTTCTGGTGGTTAGATAAAAGCCAGCATTTCTCAGGAACTTGTGAAACGGGTTCCCCTCTACCAAAAGGAGTCATTTCCCTTACCTCTAGCAGAAGGGAGATATGGCTATCTGTGGTGCCTGTTAACATATCAAAAGCTAATGCTGGCCTCCAAGCTCCTTTAATATCACACATACCTGTTACACGTTCCAAAGTCCATGCTAGCATCCTAGCATTTTTCATGTCCGCCCCTATACCCAAAACTTGGGGCTTCCCTCCCTGCAGCTAGCTACACATTCCCCTTATAACCTGCTATTTTAACTGTTCTCTCTCTCTCTCTCTCTCTCTCTCTCTCTCTCTCTCTCTCTCTCCTCCCATTTCTCTCACTATGCTTTCCCTATTCTCTATGCCCTGCTATTCTCCCGTCTCTCACAGACAGCCCAGGCCAGGTCCATTCTGCTGGTCATGTTCTATCTACTTTCTCATTCTGTTCTGGATTCTTCCAGATGCCTCTGGCTATTCTCTCTCTCATTTCTACAATAAAAAGCCTTCCTCTCAACCATACTAAATATCAGTCATGTGATCAGTTTATACAGTGAGAAGGATCCTTGCTTACATCAGGGAGGGCAGAGTTCAATAACATCTGAAGGCTCTAAAGCAGATGCACCCATTTTTCTGGGGAAGAGAACACTTGCATAACTCTAGCAAAGGGAGCAGAGCTCAGAGAGCCAGTGGAGTCCTTGCCAGAGGCTGTGGATGCTGTTGTGTGTTGAGAGGTTCCCAAGGAGAGGATCTGCACCACATGCTTATGTTTTTTCCAGTGCTGTGCCGAGTAGGCTATACAATGTCAGAGAGGCAAAGAGGGCAGCAGGAGGTCCTTGCAGAATCTCCTGGTGAGCCTTGTCTTTGACTACTGCGTAGTCATGGAGTTTTCAGAAACAAGTGGATCCCAAACACATTTCCCCCCAGTTATATACTTTGAAAAAAAAGTAATAAACATCTTAGGGAAGAATTTTATGATACATAAATAGATCTATTTTTATATTAGCTGTTAATATCCTGCTGGGTGCATTTTGACTATTTCTCTTGCGCATGCACATGTATGCATAAAACATGTTCATGAGTCTTTGTCCACAGTGTAAGGGCAGCACACTATTTCTTTGTGTTGCCCGAGAACAGGGACTTCTGGCTATGTGACTTCAATATGTATACTCAAATACTGTGCCACAATTCGCCTTTTTTTTTTTTTGTATAGTAGTGTCTGATATTCAGCTCACATTTGTGTATTTTAATAACTGCATTTTATGGCTTATTTCTGTGGCGGTTAATATTGATTGTCAATTTAAATGGTCCTAAAATCACTCATGAGACAAGCCTCTGGGCCCACTTGTGAGAGATTACTAGATTAGATTCACCTCCGGGCATGCCTCTGAGGATTTTCCTCCTTACAGTAAGTGAAGTGGGAAGACACATCCTGAACAGGGCTAGCATCTTCAGGTGGTGGCCTGGATAATAAAGGAGTTTCAGAGACAAGCCTTACATTTTTGCCTGCTGGCCTTGGTGTCTCCGGCCAGTCCATCTACACTGTTGCTGCTGCCACTGGCACATCAGCTGCTGCTGGTGCCATCCTTCATGGATGTTAAAACCCAACTCCTCTGGCTGTCCCACAGGACTCCAAACAGTAATTCTCTAGGAAACCCTCCAGACCCTCAGTGCCAGATCAGCACTGCTGAGACCCCCAGTCTCTTGCACGGAAAAGCTCCCCACTGTCAGCCTCACCTGTGTGAAGACAGCCGTTGCATCCATCCCCTCTGATCTCTTCTGCTACAGAACCCCCACTAATACAGTTTTAATGGATGGCTTTTTTTTTCTCTTATGTGGGCAATATAGCAGAAAGGTCTCCAAACATCACACATCTGCTCTGATTACAAGTCCTTTCTTGCGGTCAGGGGAAGGCTACCTGTGGAAATTATAGAAACAGCCCTTGGCCTTTCATTGCAAAGTTGTAGCTGCCAGGACTTGCAGCAGGATTTGCTATGAGGGAAAAGAAGAAAATTAGCCTTTAGTGATGTACCAAGGTATTTGGCCTGAGCCAAACTAGACAAATGGACTTACTGCTTACGACTGGAAGTTTAGAGTCCAGGGAAAAGGCTGGAGTGGAGATTGAGTATGGAAGTCCTTTGCATATTGTTGGTCTCTGTAGACAGCCAATGAGATGAGATCACCAGAAAAGGAGAAAATGCTCAGGGCCAAATCTTCTGGACCTGACAATTTAAGAAGTCAAATAAATGAATCAGACAAGAACATATGAGTATACCCACCAAGAAAGTTAAGGATAGAGGCCCCTAGTTTGGATAGGAAGAAAGTGGAATGAATAAGTCCCAATTGTACTGGATACACAGAGAGCTGCACTAATTCCAAGAGAAGAGTGTTTAATCAGACCAAACTGGGGAAATGAAAGCAATTTCAGGACTGGTAACTGACAAAATACTAGAAGCCAAATCCCAACTTATTGAGAGAAGAATAGATGTGAGGAGATGATCACCACCAAGAAGAGGGCTACCAGAGTCCAAATATTCTTGAATTACCAGACAAAATTGGTCCAAGGGTGAAGGTATGCATTCAATAAGTAGTATGACGTTTACTCTCATATATCAGCTTGACAGGCTATGGTACCCAGACAATGGTTCAGACCCTAGTCTAGCTATTGCTACCATGGTCTTTTAAGGAAAAGATCAACTCATACAAGCCACTAATCACAGTACCCAAAGGAAGAGGCAGATCTTTCTCTCTCATCCTCCATAATCCACAATTATATAATTCAGATCTTCAAAATAGATCTCTCCCCCATATATGTGTGTGTACATACATGTATATATATATGTATGTATGTATATATATATACATAAACATTATATGGCATATTTTCTTGGGAAACAATAAGGAATGGGAGATTCTGTCATCAATGTATGTGTTTGTCTCTATCATATGTACCACCACCAATGTGACATAGATCGGAAAAGGTAGGTTTAATGAGATTGAAAGTCTGTCAAAGTAACATTAGGATCAAGGCTCAAGTCATGCTCTTCCCAGTCTAAAGGGAAGGAGGAGTTGTGAGAGAGGCAGCTAAGAGATGGCAGTATGAATCATTTGGTCTTGGAAGTGGTGGCCTCTTACTAGATTTGAGATACAAGCAGCAGGTAGATCATGGGTAGAGCATGTGGTGAGGCTACAGTGCATGAAAATATGAAGGACTTGAGGAATTTGTGAATGATAAGCACTGGGGTATGATCATGGGATTAGACTACTTAAAAAATTTGTGTGTCCCCACAATAATGGGAGGACAGTGTCCAGGAGCAGAGTAGAGAGAGACGTGAAAGATGGTGGTCATGATGTGGGGCTAATGTTATCAGGAAGTGTAGAGGGAAGACCTGGGTTTGGTAGTTGGCCGAATCCAAGTTCTCAGATTCTGTCATCATTTATGCTTACTGTAATGCCAGAGAGGTTTAGGAAGAAGGGAAGGAACCATTTCATACTAGCCACAAAAAGTAAGATGCCATTGAAGAATGACGTGTGCTTCCCCCACAGTAGCTACATCTCTTGCGGGTCGCAAGAATATATTACAGAGATTCAGCTGTATATTAAAGCTATACCTTGACCGGCCAAGGGTGCTGTCAAGAGGCAAGCCATTTGTTATGAATATTTGGTGTTATCCAGCCTTTAATATTCCAGCTGTCTTCTACTATAAAATTCTTGCATGACCAAATATTTTCAGACCTGCTGAACTTCTAGGTAACTTCCCTGCTGGAGCCAGTACTTGGATAAGCAAAGACAAGCTGGCCAGAGATGCATAGCTTTGTTTCTTGTGCAAATGAAGCTCAGACCATCCCCTTTACCTGAGGCCTAGTGGCTCTCCAGAGCAACTGACTGAGAATAAAAGAGGTTTTTACATATCAAGGTGAAAGGTAGAATAACATTCCTGAGGAGGCAGAGAACCACATGGCCAGGGAAAGAAAGGGCAGGCATTTTCTGTAGAAACAGACAGAATGGTTTAGTGAGAGAGAAGAGTGGAAGACAGAGGTTCTGTAGAGGGTAAGCAGATCTCCAGTAGAGTTTTCTGAGTGCCAGGAATAGAGAGTAGCAGAGATGGAGAAAGAGGATACAGAGTTTGAAGATGAGGCTGGAAGCATAGGCGTTTGGTCATTAGCAGGACTATGAGCTAGGGAACTGGGTGGAACTGTAGTTATGGAGACAATATTTCATCCCAGAGAAAGAAAGTAGACAGATATAGAGCTTGGTATATCTAGTGTTATTCCTGCCTTAAATGCCTGATGGAGCTAGAGCTGTATTAATAGAATTTTGTCTTAGGGGAATAAAGTTAACAAACATAAGAACATAGTGTACATAGATTTTTTTTTCCCTCAGATATCCCATGCCGGACATAGCTAAACCCTAGGACCTTTGGGTACTCCATACACAGCCTAACCTCTAGGACTCATTTCTCTATGTCATGGAAGGAAATTTGTAGGCATGATGAAGGTTAGATTTCCTCAGATGGAGGAGTTTGATGAGGTAAGATGCGTGTACGTAACTAGAAGGGTCTTTAACATTGGAGGTTATTTCTTGGCATTGACTGGATGTGAGACTGTTGAGGGTGGTCAGGGACCAGCAATGCTGCCAGCTTTGAAGATGGATGAAAGGTCCCATGTGCCCAGGGGTGAAGCTGTGAAAATATTTGGGAATGACCTCCAGCTCACAGAAAGCAAAGAGAAGGTGACCTGGATTCCACAATCTCTGGTGACAGTTTTTCCCATAGAGTCCATGTAAAGAAATCTGAGCTTCCAAAAGGTTCTTTCAACTCATCATTATCCATATTGAATTTATGACCAAAGCAATAGTAAACAAACACATAGTTATATTTACTCCACTAATGAATACACATGTGTAAGGATACCAAGAGTGGAAAATAAACCACACACAACTTGAGAGAGATGTGAAGTACATCACTCTTGTGTTCTTGTTCTTGAAGCTTGAATTATTCTCAGGACCGCCACAGAAAGTTTTGAATGTGACTTCCTAAGCAGATTCTCGTTGTTTTGAGAGAGTGCAGCCTTAGGACTGATGCCCCCAGAGAATGTTGGGAGGGGTGTCTACACATCCTCACTCTTTCAGTTCTTTTGGAGTGCTCCTTATCACCACTACTAATATACAGAATTATGTGAGAGAAGGAAGAGTCTGGGGAGTCATATGTTAATATTTTCCTTAAAATTCTTAAAAATTCCTTTGCTGAACTGAGGGCAATTGTCATGTATCTCTAATTTACACTGGGATAATAGTTCTCAACTATCTCTGTCTGTCTTCCACGTTATCCATCCCCATTTCATCCAGAAATTAGGTCATCATTCATTGTTTCCTCTGTTATTTTCCCCCAATGGCTTTCAGTTGAATTTTGAAAGAAAAAAAGAAAGAAATCAAACAGTGTTTGGTATTATTTCCCTTTGTCTAGGACATTCTTTTCTAATCTCTGTCTAGTTCCTACTTACATTTTAGATATAATCCACTCATAGGTATAGATTCTCTGAATAGGACAATTAACTAGTGTTCTATGATTTAGCAGTCTCATTTCACCAGAAAACATTTTATCAGTGCTGTAATTCATAAGGTACTTCGTAACCCAAAAGGCACAGTACTTCAGGGCATTACTGTTTGGAAATGGGTATTATGTGCACCAAATTTGGGGTCTGTATGAATGTACAAGAGACGGGTTCTCACACATCTGGAACAAGGTAGAAGCATGGTACTACCTCACATTATAGACATTTCTAAGAGAGCAGGAACATGAAGACAATGAATATGGATGTATTCTGCAAGGGAGCCATGGCCTGAAAGATAAACCCTGCCACCCATTGTCACACAAAGCTTTTGGGGTTTAAGTCATCAGCCAATATGGTTGCCTCGCTCTTGTGGGCCACTTCTGTGCAGCTACACATAGCCCATTCCTCTAATTTACTTATTTACTGGAAACAGCTTTCTTTGTAGTGTTTTTACTGTATTTTCTCCTTCACCCTTATTTTTTTCTAGTTAGGTTGTTGTGGTGGTTTGAATAAGAATGGCCCCTAGGGTTGGGGATTTAGCTCAGTGGTAAAGCACTTGCCTAGCAAGCACAAGGCCCTGGGTTCGATCCTCAGCTCCAAAAAAAAAAAAAAAAAAGAATGGCCCCTATAGGCTCATGCATTTGAATGCTTGAGAGAGTAGCATTCTTTGTTGGAGTAGATGTGTTCTTGTTAGAGGAAGTGTGTCAGTGGGGGCAGGCTTTGGGATTTCAGAAGCCCAGGATAGGCACAGTGGTTCTCTCTCTCTCTCTCTCTCTCTCTCTCTCTCTCTCTCTCTCTCTCTCTTTTAGCTACCTTTCCAGCATCATGTCTGCCTGTGTGCTGTCATGCTTCCCGCCATGACAATAATGGACTAAATCTCTGAAACTCTAAGCTGGCCCCAATTAAATGCTTTTCTTTGTAAGAGTTGCCATAGTCATGGTGTCTCTTCACAGAAACAGAACAATGACTAAGACAGTTGTAATTATTTTTCTTCAGTTAGCAGTTGTTTGCTTTCTATCTTCACATCATTTCTGCTAATAGACTTACAAATGGTATAGCTATTTTAGACATTTCTAATGCATTTTGTGCATTCCTTTTTAAAATCTGACTTCACAGGAGTTCAACACCACAGGTCAATGCTTCATATAAGCATCGAGTGTGTGTTTAAAAGAACTTAAACCTCCTCCCTAAATGGAGAAGTGACTTATGCCTACATCTATACTCATGGAAATTAAAACTTCTTAAGCTATGGGCTATTTGGCTGAATGTGGGTACAGTGGTACCCCATTGTGATTTTTGAGGGATCCCGTCAAAACCTTTAGATAGCCCATCACAGCATTTCATATAATCTCAGTTATAATAGTTGAGATGTGAGGTCACTGTGTTCAGTGACATGTTTTTATACGTCTTGCTTTTGACCTCTATTTTTTTAAAAGTTAAATTTATGGGTGTGTGTGTGTGTGTGTGTGTGTGTGTGTGTGTGTGTGTGTATGTATGTAAGCATGCTTTTATTTTCCTTGGTGTGTTTCTGTGTATGTGTATGTCGGTTAGAGGATAACTAGCAGGAGTTGGTCCTTTTCTTCTACCTTGTAGATTCCAGGGTTTAAATTTAAATGGTCAAGGTTGATCACAAGTGTCTTTATCCACTGAGCTGCCTTGCAGATTCATCTGTTTCTTACAAAAAGTAGTGAATCTGCTTATCAGATATGTTTCTATGTCATATGGAGTGTTTATGGTTACTGACATATAAATTCAATCACTGTCTTCCTTCTTCATAAAATTATCTGTGAAATATTTGGTGATGACTTTTACGTGTATTTCTCATATAAATCCTTATTGTAAAATATAAGTAAATGTCATGGAAAGAATTGAAAACTGTCTTTCAAAATCATAGTTTGAAGATGTTTACGTTTGAAAGATTTAAACTTCAGGGGTTTCAGCACTTGGGAATATTGTATTTGAGACTTTTAATATTATAGCCCAGCCCAGTGGCACTGTATTTGCACTTACTTGATTAGATGTCATTAATGTCCTGCCCCCTCCTCTGGCCTTGTGATCTAAAGGCAGTGTCTCTAATGTCTTCACTTCCCATGGCTCAGCATGGTGCTCTGACACCTGAGGTTCTAAACTATGAATGAGTGACAAAGTGAGTGCTCCTAAGAAGTTTTGTACTCTTCCCTAGGATAGACACAACTACAGCTGTGTGCTGATGAAGTCAGGGAGTGCTCAGGATCTCCATGGAAACCTCATGGCCATTCATAACTAGGACACTGGGACCCAGACTAACATCTACACTCCTTTTAATGAGTATTGGAGTGAAGTAACTGGCAACAGCATGGACACCCAGAAAACTATTCATCGATTTTATCTTTGAGGTATGAATGGAAGTTCTTGCAGGTGTGCTGTAAAGCACATGAGAGATAGCCAGGAACTATCCCACCCATGTTTCCACATTTCATGAGCAGTGCTATAGGACCTGAATGATTGGTTTGTTTAAACCAATGCTGGGAGTATTTGTAAGTATTGAATATTTTCTTCTTTTTTCTGTTTTCTTTTTTTGAGACAGGGTTTCTCTGTGTAGCATCCCTAGCTGTCTTGTAATTAGCTCTATAGACCAGGTTGGCCTCAAACTCACAGAGAGCCACTTGCCTCTGCCTCCCAAGTACTGGGATTAATGATGTGTGCCATCACTGCCCGGCACTGGATATTTTTCTAGACCTCATTTCACCTGCCTTGTCTCTGCTCTTAGTTGTCTGGAATTAATACCCACTGCCTACTTATGCAGGGATCCTTGGAGTCCCACCTTAGTGTCTATATAAAAGACTCCATAGAGACACATATTCATGGTTTCTGTCACTGGCTATTCAAATATTTCGGTATGTGTTCCCTTCTCTCCCGTTTTGATTGAGAATTTTATGGTTATAAGTCACCAAAGTTTGGGAATATTTGTGGATGAATATTGTCTTAATTCTGAAAGCATCAGGTAGAGAGATATGAAGACACTTACACGATACATAGACACTGTTCTTAGTAGCTGTGACAGGCTCCGGAGGAGAAACTGTGGGTGACAATAATTACAAGTCATAGCTACTGTCTGCCTGTCACCTGCTGGTTTTGTCACATGCATTATCTATCCCACTGTTGTGCTCTGAAGGTATCTCTCAAGATTCCCGGGTTGGAAAGTGAAAAACCAAAGGAATGGTGTTGAGAGGCAGATTTAGAAATGCGATCTCTGTCTTCATAGATGAGTTCACCTTGATATTAGGCTACAGCTCCCTACAAAGGAGGGACTCAGTCCTTGCTCTTCCTCTTGTCCACCTGTACTGTCCAACACGGCAGGGAAGCCCTCACTGGTTGCCAGTGACTTGCTCCTAGTATTTCCTGCTCCAGAGATGTAAGGAAATAAATCTGCTCTCCATCAAAATCCTCAGTCTGAGGTACTCTGTTATAGTAGACTAGAAGAGACAAAATTACTCTTTCATTCCTTAGAAAACATAGTCACTGGCAGAAAACCAAAGCCTGGAAGTGTTAAGTTCACTCTCCTGGGCCTTGTAAGCTAATAAATGTCTAGATATATCATGTTTAGTTATCTTTCTTTATTCCCGTATTTCACCCAAATCAAATTATTCTATCATTCAAGTTAATTCTGAATTTTCAAAACACTTAATCTAGTTGGGAGTTGAAAAAGAAGTAAGTGAGATAAACATGATATTTATTTTGGGAACAAAGACAAATGGTATTGCCACTGAGGACTATATTTTGAATAATTATTTCATTTCCTTAGAACAAGGAAAATCCTCATGCCCTGCTCTGGGGAGTGCTCTGTGGTAGAGTCTGTAGACTTCAGGAGGTGTGGAAAGAGAAAGAGGGAGGCGTAGAAACCGGGTTTGTCCTCACTGAAATAGGAACTCTCGGGAACTTGTGCTTGTCAAACTGAACACAGGCACAAAACACCTGGAACATCCAATCCCCAGGAAGCAAGACTGCCATGTGCATGCCCTGCTCAGAGATTAGTTGACCCCACATCTTCCCTATATGCAACAGAATGCAGTGGGCTCTTCATATCTCTCTCTCTCCCCGTCTCTCTCTCTCTCTCTCTCTCTCTCTCTCTCTCTCTCTCTCTCTCTTCCCTGGCGTGCTTTCTTTGGCAACCCAGGCATGTCTTAAACAAGTCCTCCAATCCTTTGTCCTTGAAGGCCTTTATAGTAGCTGATACTTGAAGAGGTTATAATCTAGGCTTCAAAGGAACATATATGAAATAGGCAAATGTGACTAGTTAGATGACTCATGATTAAACCATAGACCTCCTTGTTGTAAGTTGTCATGACTTGGGAATCTTCAAATGAGAATTGAAACAGAGAAGGCAGATATTGACATTGACCAAATAATCACAGAAGGTGGGTCAGTCATCTTCCAGTAAGGCATCTGATGGGGACTAGATAAGCTTGTGATTCGGCTCCTGTTGTGGGATGCCATGTAAGCATCATCATTTCATGCAAAGCCCCTTGGCAACCTCAAGCATGAACAATTTTCCTACAAATGTAGCTAACATTTACTGACACATCCCTTTAAAATGATATTCTGGGTCCTTTAACTCCATTTGAAATTGAAACAGCCTAGTATTGTGTTGCTATAATTATTAAAAGGAGATCCCCTCAAGAATTAATAGCAAAACCTTAACTCTTAAAATGTACCACATTTTTAAAGACTTAATTCTATTTGCTTTATAGTGTTTGTTCTTGTTTTTTGTTGTTGATGATTTTAAACAGGAGCAAACCCCACCTACCTCATTTCTAGACTGACATCAAATAGTGAGATGTCACCATGTGGAGTAACTTACTATTGGTGACACTTGCCAGTCTCTTCTTTCTCCAAGTTGTCCTGTTCAAGTGTGTATTCCCTTAAATCAGTTTCTTTCCATTCCACTGGGAAACCATGGCCCTCACAAGGAAGTATTAATCTATAAGCTTTCCAACATAATTAGCTCAGAACTCAGTTGAATACTTTGCAAATAAATCATTCCATATGCTGTCTGTAATCTTGGGAATGAAAAGCTGTTAGTATTGGAAATTTCTTATTACATTATTGAGTGGAATATCATTTTTAATGTTTCTGGTGGAGGTAAATGAAAGAGCGATGAAGCATACATTTTTATAGATGTCTGATATCCACAGATCTCTACAATCCCTCCAATTTTCAGGAGGAATTCTTTCATAATTTAGGATCTACGTGGCTATGAATGAGATTATAAAATGTAGGTGAGAGTTATGCCTTCTGAAATCCCTAAGTTTGGATTCTTTTGTTTGTTTACATACAATGCTCTCCTACAAGGGTCAGATATTTGCACTGCTGACATTGGTACAGTGAGTCCCCTCCAGTTCCCAAGCACACCCTGCTTCAATGATAACCCACCTACCTGCCTTATGCACACTGCCTAGGTATGAAAATGCTCCTAGCTGGAAGTGCTCAGCAGAGGCCACTCAGAATGACAGTGATTATTCCATCCCTCCTGCATGATCATTGCAGACATGAGTGGGAGATGTGGAGCTAGAATCCAGCCGTGAGCTCCAGTTCACACCAATAATCCAGCTCACATCAACAATTACTGCAATGAGAGAGAGCCACCAGTCAGTAGACAGCCGTCACTTTCCTGCAAAGAGTACAGACAAAGGGAAGTCCTCCAGGGTATTTCCAAGTATGCTTTCCCCTCAGGTATCTGAAGTGCCATTATCACAGCAAAGAATATCATATTAGCAGCTTGCAAACCCATTTTCCTCTGTGAATAAGCACATGTACTTATGTTATGCACCCTTGGCGCCACATAATCCCAAATAAAGGGCTGTCGGCAGAAAAGGGAGCATTACCTCACTCCATAGCTAAGGCCCCATACACTTTCTTGAAAATAATAATAATAATAATAAATAAATGGGTATTTTTCAAGGATGGCTTGAAAATCACTGCAATCTCAAGGCAACTGTGATTCCTGCATCATAAACTTCATATTGTTTTGCTATTCAGTTTCCATGGTAGTGTTGGCATTCGGGAAGTGACACAGAAAGGTTTAAAGGCACTCTAGAGTGACCTTCTGTATTTGAACTTTTTTAATGTATCATTTCCGTTTGATGAATTGGTGTGAGTGAGGTGTGTGTGTGTGTGTGTGTGTGTGTGTGTGTGTGTGTAGGTGCAGACATGTGTATGCACATGCATGTGTGCATATATGCATGTGGAGGCCAGAAGGTGTGTGTGTCCATGTGTGTCCATGTGTGTGTGTGTGCAGACCTGTGTGTAGACCTATAAGAGCGTGTGTGTGTGTGTGTGTGTGTGTGTGTGTGTGTGTGTGCATATGGAAGCCAGGGGCCATGGCAGTGTCTTCTGAGATCACTCCCTACCTTTTTGTTTGAAACAGAGACCCTCACTGGTTGGTCTAGATTGGCTGTCTCCATTGTCCCAAAGCACTGCAGTTAGAGGTGCATCCTGCCATGCCTGGTGGGCTTCTTCTTTGGGTGGGTGTTGAGGGTCAAACTCAGGTCCTCGTATTTGCTCGATGAGCACTCTGCTAACCAAACTATCTTCAAAGTCCTAATGATTATAGTTTTAAGATGTTCATTTATACACCATTTGGTAATCAAACAGATCAAACTTGAAGTAATAGAGATAGAAGAGTGGAACACACACACACACACACACACACACACACACACACGTTGTTGTACTTGGTAATGATTGAGAACCAGATATTTAATAAAAATTAATGAAAACAGGAGTTAATGTGATTGTCCAAAGCTGTATATCCAACAGCTGCGTCTCAGAATGGATCTCTTTGTTATATTTTTTATGGTTTACATTATTAAGAAAATTCATCTTCCCTCAATTACTGGCAAACTATCATTATTTTAACTATAAATTGTTCAAAATTGACTCCAAATGGAAAGCAAAAATTTCGAACCTTTAAAAGTAGCGTTTAGTTACATTGTGTTGTGATCTCCTTTCTAGGCCACCTTAAGATGATTATCCTAAGAGGTAGAAGGAGTTGAACTTTTCTGTGTGTAAAGCTATTCTCGGGAAGTCTGTGATTTGTTCTAATAGACAAAACAGCTCTGCTTCATGTAGAGAAGAAAGTGAACTCCTTAGACTGTAGATTCATTTGGTGAGGTAGAAATAGTATTTTTGTTGTCAATCAGCTGAGACAACAACAGCTATCTGGTGGAATAAGAAGCTGCTGGCATGTGAATGCAGGCTGGGGGAGGGGAAGAAAGAAGAGCCACCCCAGGTTGTTATCAGCGACATGAGAATTGGGGAATATCGTCAATGTCCTCTGTTTTGCTGTAACACGGAAGACTGGATTTACCACAGATAATGAGAATAAGGTCAGTTAGCCATAGTTTTTTTAATATATGCATTTCTCCCTAATTGTGGCTGCCAAAGAAGCTCAAAGCAGAGTGCTCAATCTTCTAAGAGTTTATGTCATTTCCTAAAGCAGCGCATGCTGCACTTCATTACATGTGTCTTCTGTCACCAGCTCTCCACCCAGAATGCATGTGATCAGACAAGAAGAAATCCCACGGGGACACCAGGACAGTTCTAACCAATCACCAAGGACACCAGTCATCTCTAGCCAATCACATGAGGGCATTAGAACGAACAACTCTATACAGATTCAGGTGGGAACTTACTCCTCTTTACAGGTAGAGAAAGTGAAATGTGCTTCACAATGCAAGTGTGTTTTATTCTTTGATTTTGTTTATTTGTTTTACTGCCTTGAGCTTTTCCTAAAGAGCGTTCCCAGCCCTTGAAAGGACATAGAATAAGAAACTAACATCCCTCCTAGGGTATCAGTGAATTCTGAGTCTTCCACAAAGAAACAAGGAATGAGCTATGCTTGGCTGATGAACATTAATCCAACCCACAGGTACTTAAAATATGAGAATGTCATTTTTGAAGGCTATGGAAGCCAGGCAAGTGTGCATAAAGCCTAAATGGCCAATTATCCACTGCAATGACTATACTGGTAAAACTTTTAAATGCCTTGAAAGTGTTTAGAGAGATTTAAGTGGGAATTTTCTGGAAAGAACTGCTCACATTCTCAGAGTGAATGCAGCTAAATAAGCCATCCGATGATGTGTTCCTCACATAAAAACCAAGAGTGTGTGTCTGTCTTCAAAGAGAAAGTATCTTAATCACGCTTAATTACGACTTAGCAAATGATGCTTAGTCCTAGGAGACCGTTCACACGGAGCCACTTCTGTGGGAGAAAGGTGGCTTGCAGGTATCTCTTTGTCGCTCCAAGACGACACAAGTTTTTCTTGAGAAGCAGGACATTTTGTCAGGAAGAACTCTACTTGTGACAGGAGGAGAGCCAGTAGACTAAGGCGTCTGTCTCAAGGTCCACCGTGACATTCCTTGCATTCAGTATTGAATACTCACGTCTTTCTTCCTTCAAACAGCTGCACGTAAGGGGTAAGGCCACAGGAATGGGCCAGATATGGTGGATTCTTCAACTAGTGTAATCCTCTAGAAGGTTCTTGGCTGTTGTCTCTTACAATCATCTTGTCTCTAGGGTCCACTCTAGTTTCATTTCTCTTGCTGTGAGACCTTGACAAAAGGCAACGTAAGGGACGCAGGGTTTATTTGGCTTCCACTTCCAAGTTACAGCCCATCACTGAGGGGAAGTCACAAACCAGGGGTTTGAAAAGCTGTTCACGCCACCTCTAGTCAAGAGCACAGGGAAGCAGATGCGCACCTGCATCTTTGCTTTTGTTCAGCCAATTTGATTCACTCTTAGGAAGTTCAGGGAATAGCCCATGAAATAGTGCCCCTGCATTCAAGGTAGTTCTTCCACCTCACCTCAGGTAGGGAAATCAAGACAACCCCACACAGACTAACATCCTCTAGAGAATTTCTCAATTGGAAGTCTCCTCCTGTGTAAGATTACGTTTTGTCAAAGTGACAGTTAGAAACCTAACCATCGAACTGATTACACCAGGCTAGTCACAACTTCTGGATATGTGGTAGAGAGGCTTTATCTTCTCCTGTTTCTTTAACCCAGAGCTTTAGAGCAAAGAAAAATGTAGACACAAAAGTTTTAATAATTGCCGGCACAGTGTACAAACCTATAATTCCAGTGTTCTGAATCCTGAGGTGGATAAATCATGACTTTGAAGAACTTTAATCAGAAAAAAAGCTAAAATATTTTATCTAACTATATCGCAGGAAACATTAGGGGTACTGAGATGGTTCAGTGGGTAAACATATTTGCCACTGAGCTGAACAGCCTGAGTCAATACCCTGGACTCACACATTGTTAGAAGTCCTTTGACTTCTGCGTATCCATACTGTTGCACACTTGGACCCCCACAAGCCATACTGAACAAATAAAAACACAATAAAAACTTGTATAAAGGAAGTGTGATGATCTTTAAAATATTCATTTATTCACCCTTTATCCAAATACAGCTGAAACTTATTATTATGAGAAGGAAATGAAGGGTTTTTTTTTTTTTATCATCTTGAGATCCAGCTGTTAGTAGTCACTCACTAAGTGTGTCAGAAAATGAGTGAACAGGCAGGAGAAATCCTAGACCCTGATGGACATGTTTGTTTGTTAGAACATAGAAAAGTACCCCAAGGATCATAAGACACTAAGTGTACTGGCTGACTAAGTGCCTAACAGATGGATATGTGTTAGTCGGTGCCTTGGCAGAGAGAGTCAAAAAAGCACACACGTACAGGGAGTGTAACTGTGAGCCCACTGAAAAATAGCATGGAAAGCCCTCAGGTCCATTCGTTTCAGAGCATCTGTTCCAACTTCTCAGGTGATGATTCCCCGGGGCCTTTGTTGGGTTCTTTCTGTGTTGGCTAACTCAAGAGCCTGAGGGGGAACACACCTTCTTGTCAGTGACACAGGGTGACATCTACCTAGCAATGTCATTTCTCACTGTGCAGAAGGATGAACTGGATGCCTCAGCAGGAATCAGCATTAGCTCCCTTTACTAAATGGGAATACATTTTTGGTCACTAACTTCTTATTGTTGCTTCAGGCAAGAATTAAAAATAACTGAAGATTATTTTTGGCCTCAGATTAACGTGAGAGTAAATATGATTATTGAACAAAACCCAGAAATGCAGGCTTGGTTCCGCCCTAATAATCACCTACACTCGATGACAGATTGGTGCAGTGTGACCTGGACAGCCACAGGGATGCTTTGGCTCACACAGAAGTGAGGGATAAAACTTCACAATTCAGGAAGAAGCATGGGTGGCAACACCAAGAAAAATAACAACAAACCCCTCTGCCCCATGTGCCAGGTACACGTTGACATGAGAAGCCAAGTGTGTTGAAGATCATGAAGGATGAGACTGTTCTCCTGTGATAGTCAGCAACAAACTCTTCCTGTGCTTTTCTGTAGTTACGAGACTCGGTTGTGGGAAGACCCGTCAGAGTGTGATCTGGAACTGAATGTGAAGAGGAGGGGTGGAGCTGGCATGCTGTTGGGGTGTCTGGGCAGGCAGGTGGCTTCACAGCAGCACTCCAGAAGCAGTGAGGCTGATCAGAAGTGGCAGCTGGTAACCTGGAGCCTGTGAGCATGGGAACCCTGGGGACTCGAGAGGGAGGGAAGAAGGGCTGAGGAAATCACATCTTTCAATTGCAATTCTCTGAAAAGTACAACTCTCATTGAAGAACTGAACTCCAATCTCCCCTCTTTCTCCCTCCTCTGTTCATCTCTGTGTCTGTATCTCAATCACTCTCATACAGTAATTTATTTGTGTCTAGTGGTGCTTTCTAATATAAGGAGTCATATAGTAAACAAAGCCCATTAAAAAAATCCCCACATGCTGTCCTGTAACACTACATCCCGGCTATTGCTTTTGTTTTTCGAGACAGGGTTTCTCTGTGTAGCTTTGGAGCCTTTCCTGGAACTCACTCTGTAGATGAGGCTGGCCTCGAATTCACAGAGATCCCCCTGCCTCTACCTCCCGAGTGCTGGGATTAAAGGCAGGTGCCACCACAGTCTGGCTGGCTCCAGCTTTTTATGGCACCTGCTTTTATCCGTGAAAGCCTTAAGGTGTGTGATCTGTTTACTTTTCAAGCATGCAGTGTCTGTTGGTAGAATGTTAGTGTGGGGTCTGTAAATTTCTGAGGCTAGAGTTGGGCCAGAGGTGCGAAGAGCTATGTCTCCATAGGGAAGGGTATGAAGCTGATTATATGTTGTTAGATGAGGAGGAGATGATGGATGAGAAAGCAGTTATGAAGGAAAAGGACTAATATTCTGTGTATATGTCTCCCTATGTGTACATGTATGTGCCTGTATGTGTGTGCCTGTGTTTACATGTGTGCCTGTGCATACATGTGTGCGTGCTTATGTGTACATGTGTGTGTACCTGTGTGCATGTGTGCGTGTGTGTATGTGTGCATGCCTGTGTGCACATGTATGTGTGCGCCTGTGTTTACATGTGTGAGTATACCCGTGTATATATACGTGTGCTTGAGTATATATGTGTGTGGTTGTGTGTATGTGTGTATTCCTGTGTGTATATGTTTGTGTGCCTGTGTATGTCTGTGTACCTGGGTGGATATGTGTGTGTCTGTGTACGTGTGTGTGTGTGTGTGTGTGTGTGTGTGTGTGTGTGTAACCATGGGTATACATGTGTGTACACCTCAAAACCCCAGGCAGCTGTAGAATTCAGAGGTTTCGTGAATTTTTGGATGGCAAAAAGGAAGGAGATTCTTTTGGCGATGAGACCTTCTACTTTACTTGGACATCTAACTCTACAGGGTCAATGTCAACGAAAGGTTTTAGAGGTAGAGTAGTGGGATGAGGATGAGCAGCACGCTGGTCTTTACAGCTGTCGCTGAGAGTGACTGAGGCAAGTCAGGTTCCAAGGACAGCAGGAAGTGTGGAGGGTGGTCACAAGGGAGGCGACGATGGGAAACTCATCAGAAACCCGCAGTGCCTCAGATTTCTGCATCTGGTCTTCTTCCGGGCTTGTTGCTACTGCTGAGCAGTAAAATGCTGTGATGTTGAGGATGGTCAATGAACGCTGCTATCATGGCATCATGCACTTTAGTTAATGTTGGAGATTCAAACAAAAACAGGTGTTGAACTTTTGTCAATAAGAGGAAAATAAAGGTTGAAACAGCAAGTCATAAAAGAAGAATCAAAATTAAATTCCCATGTAGTCTACAGAGTGAAGGGTGATCACTTGTGGGGAGGACTCTGTTTGTAAGGGTGATGAAGAGGTGGAGGATGGATAGAGAAGAGACCTTGATGTTTGGTGGAAGGCGGCTCCCAGCGCTGCCTCAGGGAGGCTCTGATTCCAGCATCCCTTGAACCAAATGGTACATATACTAACATTGTACCATAGCGCCTTACAAACACTGATGATCTGTCACTGCTGTTTCAGGGGGCCATGCTTGTAGAGGGAAGAATTTTCTCCCTTGGATCTAACCCACATAACCATCAATGTCAATCAAACATGTTGTAATGAAGGCAGCACAAGGTACTTGCTGACTTCTATAATGCCTGGTGTGTGCTCAGAGGCCACAGCAGATCTGAATTTGGAGAAGGCCTATATGGTGGCACTTCTTTATTGGGCCCTGTTTCCACAGCTACAATCTTGGAAAGACATAATGAAATGCAACAAATATCTTGTTTCAGATTTTCTTCATAATATAAAATGGAATGTATGTATTTTAATGCAATGGTAAATTTTACAATGGCTGTGACATTACAAAAGTCCCATCATAGTCCTTGCAGAAAGGAGTCTGGGATGACGTGACTATTAGGTTAAAACTCTTACAACTTGTGTTCTCTCTCACCTTTGTGGGTAAGGGTGTAGAAGTGGAGGCCAAGGAGTCGTTTGGAAGGATGGACATTGGCCAAGATCTTACCTCCATAACTCTCTTCAGCTGCCAATTCTGCAGCCAAAAAGCAATTATTGAACAGAAAAAGAATCATGATTTTCTTCTGTGTGCCACAGTGGAAACCACACACCACCTGCACGTGGGAGGAAGAGAATCATCGCAGTTGGTATAGAGGCATCCCCGTGGCGAGCTGAAGATCCTTCACATGCAATCAAGACAGAAAGGAGCCACACACGCAGATGCCTTTGCTGACAGCCCTCTTGCCTTACTAGGGAACCTGTCATCGACATGACTTCAGGGGAGCTGGGTGTCAGCTAATTGCATCTGTAGACAGAGGTGGAAGATGCTTTCTGGCTTGGGTTCATCTGATTTGCATACTCCAGGTGCCCCTGTCACAGAAATGCTGTTTATATCACTGCTTCCTTGAATTTTCTGGTGTTGAGAACAACATGGGGTAGATAATATGTACCTTCCCAGGCTGTATCTGAGACTCAGGGACAGCAAGCCTCCAGGGAAAGAGGAGAGGGGTTGGGGCTGCATATTTCACAAGCTTCCTGGTTACTGGACTTAGGCAAATGTGAAATACAAAGATTTCACAAGACAACTGCAGATTGGTATCAGCAAGCACATGTTGAAAGAAGGTCCATTTGTTTCTACAAGTGACAGGTGAAATCCCGTGACACTGTGACTGGGAGGCCCCCAATCTACTCACACTTTTATATAGCCCTCTATGATATGTCTTCATGACTTACTTTTCTTTTTCATTAGTATGGCAGAAATGTTACAAATGTCAACAAAGCTCTTACTTCAAAGGTGATTTATTCTGGAACCGAATATGAGTGACCACAGCCCAGAAATACTGGTTCGGATTATCCTGAGCACCATGTTCCAATGAGGTGGCAATTTCATGAAGTTATTATAGGAACAGAACAAAACAGGTCATACATCAACATGCTTTACAAATATATGTCCAGAGGGGAAAGTCAGAAGGCCTTCAGTGTAGCAAGGAAAACTCTGTGCTAGGTCTCAGTCTTTGGTTGGTGGGAATTGCAGGTCTGATTGAACATTCCAAAGGGTTTACATAATTGTCACAAAGATGTTAAGTCACATAGGGTAATACATGGTTATTAAGGGGCTAAAGATGGCCCAAGATAATATGAATTTGGGCTGGAGACATTCCAACGTCTCCATCATTGAGGTTCTAATCTATCAGTGAGCCTTTGTAGTCCCAGCTTCTTTCCAAGAACCCTTGATCTCCTGGGCATCTGAAATCCAGAGCGGGGAAGAAGCAGCACTCCTTTCAATCCACTTCCCCAGGGCATCAGAGTAACTTGGAGCCTGTACAAGCCACTGGCCTGTGGCATCCTTGAGTTTCTTCACTAAATCACAAGCGCTTCCCTCAGCTGGAGCACTCACTGTAGACCCAGAGGCTGCACTATGGACTAAGAAGGGGGTGCAGCATCTACTCAGGCAGGGTAATCATCTGCCTCAGTGACTGTGACTGTCATGCGTAGCTTGAAGGGTTTCAGTGAAGGTGGAGTCAGATGAATGGTGATGACCGTTTTGGGAATATAAGAACAAGGCATGAAGTCTTTAATTGCCATCTTACTTTTCTGTTTGAAAGGGTTAATGAAAGCCCATTAACTAGTACATAGAGGCTCTGGTTAGCTTACGGTGGAGGGTCTCTGCAGTCAAGTAATGGGGCAGCTTTTTGTTTTCCACTAAAGCATGAGACACCGAAGGATGATGGACTGCAAAATAATGAGAACGTGGGATGGGGAGTCCAGTGAGATGCTCTGTAGCTTTAGTTAAAAAAAAAATCTATGCACCACACAGAGGAGAGAGAAGGGTCAAGCCCTTGCATGGATCACAGCTTTCCTCAAAGGAAATGCAACAAAATGAGGCAAAATATTCATTTGTTTTCTACTTAAGTACTTTTCTGGATTGGGTAACTTTAACTCTCCCCAAATTTCGCCAGCACTTAAGGACTACCAGGCACACATCCTTCCTGATGTCTCTGCATAGAGCCATGGGCTGTTCTTCCATCAGGTCCTACTATCTGTCTGCCAGGAGTCACATATGCGGGAAATCAGCCCCAACTTCAACAAGTGTATTTACTTAGAAAGCAACTTCATCTGCTACCTATTCTGGTGGAAGCTCCACCTCAACTCCCATCCCCTATCTCTTTCCCCAAACCCACCCCTTCAATGCCCACCAAACATAGCTCCTTCCCCAGAGAGGCTCAAGACCGGTCCCATAGGGTATATAAGCTGCAACCCAGAAAACAAACACGTGCTTTTCTGGTCTCTCATTCCTGTCTCCTCTCTAGGGGGTTGGAGAATCACCTGAGAATGCTTTACCCATTAAATCGGGACTTTTTCTAATTTGGTCTGATTTGGATTGCTGCGTCAGCGAAGAGGCCTATCAGGGTACCAAAAACTTACCACTGTCCTGGCAGGTTTTGGTAGAAAGGTATGGGAAGGGAGTAAGAGGCGAGAGCTACATAAATGTCAAGAGTGAAAAATAAGAAGAAAAACAAATTAAGCACAAAGAAAGTCTGGCTACTGAAAAGGGACTGTGTTAAAGAAGGAGGCATTTGGGACTGGTGAGCGTGGGGAAGACAGAGGAAGGGAGAGCAGTTTTGAGCTCTCGCAAGATGAGGCACCACCTTCCACCACCCCTGTATAATTTTGGTGGCTGTCTGCCCTTCTGAGTCACTCATTTTCTTGTGGCAGAACGACTTCTCACTTAGGTTTTCCACCTTCAAAGGTACAGTGAATAAAAGAGTGATTTGCCCTGTGAATGCTATGTAACTGCCTCAATGCTCCAGTGCTGAGTTGGTTTTAGACCCTGTGAATGTCTGCTTTGATGTAGCTGTATTACTCTGTTACAATAGAGTCTATTTGCCTTAAAAAATGAATCTGTTTCTTGCTTTCCTATAGCTCCTTCCATTATTCTGAATTAGTTTCTTATTGTTTATAATGTCTCCTTGTCTTAGTCACTGTTCTGTTGCTGTGAGGAGATACCATGACTCAGAAAAGAAAGCATTTAAATGGGGCTTGCTTACAGATTCAGAGATTTAGTCCATTATCATGGCAGGGAGCATAGTCACCCACAGGCAGACATGGTGCTAGAAAAGTAGCTGAGAGTGCTCCACCTGGGGCCACTGGCTGTAGGAAGAGAGAGACTATGGGCTTGAAAAGTGCTTTGTGAAACCTCAAAGCCCACTTCCAGTGATACATTTCCTCCAACAAGGCCACACCTCCTAATCCTTTCAAATAGTGCCACTCTCTAAGCATTCAAATATATGAGCCTATGGGCCATGCTTTTTCAAACCACCATACTAGTGCAAGGTGAATGCTGTACAAATTGAGTATCAGGTGAAATGATGACAAGAAAGGGATCTATGTGTTCAGTTCAGGTGCAAAAAGAGAATCAATGAAAAATTCTCTTATTGCAAACAAGAGAGTTAGAAGAGAAATAGTTCTTTTTTTTTTAAAAGTAATTTTGCTGGCTAGAGGTAGGCTTAGTGGTTAAAATCACTGGCTGTTCTTCCAAAGTACCCAGGCTCTATTCCCAGCACCTACATGTAGGCTTACAACTGCCTGAAACCCCAGTCTTAGGGATGTGACACCTTGTTTTTAGATTCCAGGGTCACCAGGCATACATGTGCACAGACATATATGCAGATAAATATTCCTACACACAAAATTTTTGCATGATTAAAAGGTTAACTCTGAATTTGGAATCCTTGTCCCAGCAATAATATTGTCATGCATTTATCAGAACAAATTGAGGCATGCTCCTTAGGTCAAGCCTGGACAAAAGACATACTGACAAAGACAGTTCAATAGTACATTCTTGATAAAGCTGTGGCGATCCAATGAAAGTTGTTTGATAAGAAGTACAGTCAGCCTTCTGTGGCCACATGGTCCCACCCACAGGTTGAGTCAACTGTGGATAAAGAATACTTCAAATAAACATGTCCATGTTGATTATGAATGTGTGGACAGACTTTCTGTCATTACGCTCTTGAAAATGTAGTTTACTAATTGTGTGAAATTCTGAAATTTCCTTTGCACGATGGGGTTGTTATAAGTAATCTACAGGTGATCTACCTGGTTATTGTGAGTTCCAGATCTCAGATCGATCCCCCTAGCGGCCCCAGGCTATAGTTGGGGAACAATAACAGAGCATGAGGAGAACTAGACAGGGGATGGGAGCTTCTGAGGGGAAGATGCTGAGATGCTTCATGCCCTCCCTGGCTTTCATGTGACAATCATAAGTTTCAAGTTAGGGCTGTCATTAGACAGGGCCAAGACTCCCATAATGTCACAAAGATGCCCCAAATACTATACAGCATTGTGAGTAGCTACTTACGTATCTATCTCCCTCACTGAATTCTAAGACCCTGGAGAATCATCAGGTATCTGTTGTGTTCACTTGGGTGAACATCACACAGAACATAGAACCTGCTTCCAAGTCAAGGCAGAATCCAAATGGCTGTGGGCTTACACCAGTCCCAATTTGCTTTGGCTCAGACTCTGTGGTGATATAGAGGAATCACCAACGAATAGCCAATGAAGCCAGCTTTGCCTGGTATCTGATTGTGGACAGTTACCTCACATTGGAAAAAAGTCACAGGATTTACTTCTGTGAAACAATGCTATTATCCATCCCCCACATATTTTGCTACATATTTGGTGTGAATTATCATTTTAGCAACCTCACAGCATTTTGGAAGTAAATCCAGCTGAACATTTCAGTGGATATTAGATCAGATCAGAATGGAACTGTCTAATAACAATTCAGAACTGGGGGTGGGTAGCTTATTGGTTGAACATTTCCCTAATATGCTAAAGGCCCTGAGCTGGATCACAAGTTCTGGAAGCAAACAAAAACTCAAGAAGAGAATAATTCAAATAGGAAATGGATGGAGTTTGATATTCCTGGAATGAGTGTGTCATTATCTCTCCAGGAAATCAGAGAATGGCTATGAGTAAGGAAAACACTTCTGTTTTTTGGGGGTGAGATTAAGAGAAAGAAATAGGATATTTGGTGCAAAGCACAGATAAGTATTGACGGAGGAGGCAATTCTAGCTTTGCCCAGACTTTAGACACACTATTTCCTCAGGTCCTGGTGACATAGCTAAGTGGACTTAGGTTGTGGATGTGAGACTGCCACTCCTTGACTCCCTGGCTTATAAATCACTAGTCAATTGGTTAGTCTCTGTCTGTGTTTGTCACAGGTGGGTGCTTTGTTGTTTGTGCCCTTGTGAGCAATGTGATAACACATTGCAACTGAGCAATCAGCCTTGTTCTTGTGTTTAGTACATATTCTAGGTCCTCAGGTGACTTTGTTGGTTCACTCATTTTATCAGTTCAGAATAGTGATTATTTGAATTTTCTCAGCTGCTGAACAGGTTATAGTTAAATCATTACTTGTAGTAATGATTTCCAGGGGAGAGTCGTCTTCGTGTGACTGACAGAGAAGAGTTGGCCCCAAATCCTGCCCTGAGAACAGACACTGTGTACCTTGTGGTGTCTGGCCCTCTTGTGCTGGCTTCCTTCTAACAAACCTGTTCACTAATGAGGGTGAAACAAGCTAGTACAAATAAGGTGCTATCATGTCCCCCAGCATATACCTAGCACATAGTAATACAGCTACCATGACGATCCTCATTTTGATCCATACTACCCTAGAAAAGAAAAGAAGAACAGAGCATTCAGTGTCTGGGCTGTTTTAGCCCAGCTATTCACTTCGAAATAAAAAAGCTCACTGGTACTTGAGAGACCATGACCAGAAGTCCATTGACATCCAGAGGCCACGGGACCCAGGTGAAGAGGTTCATCTTGTGAACCAAGTTGAATGCCAGAGATGCCATACTGGAGATGTATACTCCCCTATGTAAATGGGAGCTGATTTTGTGGGTAAGTGTCTGTCTCTCTGTCCATATCTCTAGGAATAACCCATTTGTGTATTCCAGACAGCACTGGTGTCATCGACTCTGTGAGAAATGAAATCAAGAGACAGGGGACTCTCAGATGCCTGGAGTCTGGCAAGCCTGTCTCAATGGGTGTCTGGGTTGTTCTGTAACCTTGGTGCTGTGCTGCTCATTTTCGATGCTTACTTTAGCCCCTGTGACATTTCCTGAGACTCAACCTAAGATTCGGAGTTTTTTCTCCCCTGCCCACTGAGACAAGAGAATAATGAAAACACTCTTTTCTTGTTGGACCAACTGGCAAAATATTTAAAGGGCTAAATTGTTCAACGTTCCCACATCCTCTGAAAGGATTGAACATTTAATGCTGTGAAGAGAATATATGTAGGGAAAATTCTGAAACGGGAAGCTGATGCTTCCATGCATGTGAAGCCCTATATGATGCTGGCTTCCTTCACCTGCTGGGCCACCTCGTAGCCATACATGGTAAACCAGATGGAATATTGGGGAGAAAATCAACAGAGCACTATCTTTCCCTTGCTCTGCTTCTCTGTTCACTGTGCATGGGCTGCACTGCTCATGCCCAAGTCACTCTGATGGACCACAGCTCTGATACTGTGAGGTGGATAAACACTTTCTCCTCAAGTCATTTCTTTCTGGTATTTGGTTGCAATAGTGCAAAAGTAACGAAGAACATGATGATATATTGCCATTTGAAGGTGAAAAAAAAACTTGGGAGTATCTTCAATCATCATTACAAACTCTAGAAAACAAGAAATTTTGGGTTAATTAAGTAATATTCTACCACCATTTCACAATTTAATGGTATATGAGTAAAATTTCTGTGCTGGTAAGATGTAAGTTTATTGTTTTTTTCTAGAATAGCTTTTGATGTTCACATAGGTCCAAATTTGTCTTCATCCTAAATCAATGATTTTTTAGTTTTAGAAACCTTAGTGTTTATTAAGTTCCCACTAAAAATTATCTCTGTATGTTTATCATTTTCCTTGAAAGCTAAGCCTCAGGAGTGTCTCCATCTTCCCCACACTGCTCTTTCATTGGCCCGGAGCATCCCTTCCTTACCATAGAAGTACAAGCTCATCCAATACCTGGAGGTGCTTCCTCCAAGTTATCTCAGTATCCTGTAGATCTGAAAGAAATCAAACATGGGAATTTGTCTGGCACAGTCCAGAGAAAGAATCCATACTAATTAGAATATGCTAAGAAAAATCTCAGGAAGTTGCTAGTGTGCATGCTGGCTTACAAATAATTACTTCTTGAATATCTATTTATCTAATTTTATGAATAGATTGTGTGCCTAAGTGTGTGTGTGTGTGTGTGTGTGAATCATGTATGTTTAGGATCCCATAGAGTTCAGAAGAGCAAAAAATCTCCTGGAACTGGAATAACAGAATGGTGTGAGCCACCGTGTATAGCAGGAATCTTAGAAGGTCTTATTAGTAAAATCAAACCTGAGGCCAGTTACTGGAGTGAATGCTGGAAGATCAGAGAAGCAGAACAAGTCACGTCTACCTCACCTCACCAGTTCCTCAACTGATCCTTTTTCCTCAGACTGGAAGCCTCTGAGTCCTCATATCCGAATGGATCTCAGCTGAACTGCTGCTAGAAGCCTAAAAGCTTAACCTGCCAAATGATTCTAGTTTCTGGTCCTCATGCCTTATATACCTTTCTACTTTCTACCATCACTCCCTGGGATTAAAGGCTCACTTTCTGGTATTAAAGGCATGAGTCATCACGCCTGGCTGTTTCCAATGTGGCCTTGAACTCACAGAGATCCAGAAGGAATTTTGCCTCTGGAATCTAGGATTAAAGGCGTGTGCTACCACTGCCTAACCTCTATGTTTAATATTGTGGCTGTTCTGTCTCTGACCCCAGATAAGTTTATTAGAGTGCACAATATTTTGAGGAACACAATATCACCACAACCATGCTCATGTTGGGAAATGAATTGAGAGCAGTAATCTCTTTTAACCAATGTACTATCTCTCCAGATCCTAGAGATAATACATTTTTAAGGAGTGACTATGAATAAAGTACTTTCCCAAAGACCTCTTTAATCCCAACAGTCACCTGTGCAATAGGTTTTCAGTCTCAATTTTTGTGTTCTTGTTTCTCTCATGTGAGAAACCCCCCAGTGGTGAAGTAGCTTTTCATCAACTCACAGGACATGGCTGACAGAGCTTGGATGTAAATACACCTCTCAGGTTACTCTCATCACCACTGTACCTTGCTTTTGAGGCAGAGTTTTTTGTCTGTGTAGAAGAAGGACCTTCTTCTCCCAAGAGCTCTGAACACCACAAGCTGCATGAATGGGGATATTGAGATTATATTTACAAAATGCATGACTACCCCTGAGGAAATCCACATTCCTGGGGGTCTGATCCACAAACTAAGTTATGGATGGCATTCAAGTAATTACTCCATGGCGTATGAGCATGGTGCTTCATCTGGGACATTGTGGATGGATAGGAGAGAGAAAGAATCCTCATTGGGCAGTTACTGTTGGCACTGCATCAAGAGGTAAAATAGCACAACGCAAAAATACCCAGGAGAGGGGAAAATTAGTGTCCTAAACGGATACCAAACTGTTCCTAAATATTTACCTGGTAAAATATGTGCTGATACTTGAGGCTGACACAGCCTCTGGCCACCTCCAAGAAGAGCCACTGGGAGCTGAGAGGCGAAGTTTCAGTTCTAGTGTGAAAAGTCACTTGTTGATACCCTGATGTCTCGTGTTTAAGTTAGGTGTGGTATTATTTGTTTTAGTTCCTCTATTAGGTGTGAACGATGGTCATTCTTCCCTGACACACTCAGAGGCTCCATCTTCTTCATGTGTCAGTTTGAAGCTCTGTGGAACTCGCAGTAAAGAAACCAACTCATTTCCACACTGATGAGCACACTCTGTAATGATGAAGATGGATGGGCTCCCTTATAGATGCATCATACAGATATGAATATTAACTTATACGACGACATTTTCATCTTCCTTATCCATAAATGAAAGTCTAAAATCTATCTTTATTGGCAGCTTTAAGCATAAAATTCTTGTTGTTCTGTAATTTTATTATAAGTTTAAGGGAAGTGTTTTCCTTGAATCTTTTTCAGACTGCCTGCTTTATAGACAGTTATGTTCTTGTGGCAGAGGCTATGGCAATAGTTCCCTGTCTCCCCCTAGGATGATAAAGAAGGTACCAGAAGTGCCTTCTTTATGCATTAGAGCATCGATTCTGCACAGAGAAGCAGTACTTGGAGCAGACAAGGGCAGTTGCCTGTTGGGAAGTTGAAACAGAAATATCTGACTTATAAAATTGCAAAATACAAGACAATGAGTGTGAAGAACCCGAAGGAGCTTGCCACTCCATCCCACCCCCTGCCCCCCAACTTCTGAACACAGGAACATTCCTGATGCCTTTGGTGGCACTGTGGCAGATGCTTCCTATGGTAGGTTAACTTGCAAAAGTATGGGATAAAATGAACCTAACCATTAAAACCTTCTCATTTGGATCTGGGGCACGAGAGGAAGCTATATAGCTGCTGTGAGGGTTTAGGGACGATGGACTTTGCTCTGCAGAGTTGGATTATGGAAGTGTAATTTGGTGATATGCATTATGATTGGTGGATGAACACCTGTTAAGATAATCATCCCTGAAAGTTACAGCTACACATTTAAATGTTTTTTTGATCAGAGACCAAGATTTTGACTTGGACCACAAACTCTCTGTTGGCCCATTTGCTACAATGCTTTATTTAAGAGGTATCTTTAGAATATCAGAGATCTTAATGGTTGGTATTATCAGATGTGGTATAGCAATTAAGAACGTGCTAATTACACCAGGGTGCACTCCCACAGAGAAAGCCTGTGCTCTGTGGGGAACCACAGACCCTTTGCTGTTAGCTGCCAAATATTATTTTGGGCAGATTGCTGTCACAGAATACTCTTAGAAGACATCTTTGGTGGATAGCGAAAAATGCAAATAGAAATTCACTCCTTTAGCAATGATTACTTTGAACAGAACCTGGAGTACTATGTATTTTAAACACTGAATGATCAGTCTTATTTATAAGACTTGGTTTCCTTTGTGCAAAACCATTCAGACGATTTTAGGTGGGCTGTGCAAAAAGATTTCTTAATTGCATACTGCTCTTGTATGTGATTGAATATGTTCTTTCTGATATATAAAATATGTATACTTGAAACTCTGCCATATTCATTTAAGAAAGAATATCTAGTTAACATATTGGTTACTGCAGGAGCAAGTAAGAAGCCTGGGTTACCCAGGTAACTCAGGCATCTGGACCATCCCCAGACTGTGGTTTCTTTTACACACTTTGTTCTGTGGAGGGCTAAGGTATTCTCTGCTGCTCAATTTCTCAGAGATGTCCCTCCATCACTCCTGATAGGTAGAATCTCCATATGAGCAGAGAGAGACTCATGATGGCACTCAGTCTGTCCAGGCCCCAAGACTCCTGCTCCATCAGCATCCAAATGTGGCCTTCTCCCATCTCCTCATTGCACTAAGTAGGAATTGGTGTCTTCCCTTGATCTCACTGAGATCTGAGTTCAGTTCCTCAATGATTTTCCAACCTCCTTCTGTTCCTTTCAACACCTGGTCAGGAGTTTAATGAGTCCTACAATCTAGATCTGAAGCATCGTGTCAGCAAAGGAACAGACCATGGCACACACCTGGCAATCACAACCCCATCTTCATGAGCCTTCTCAGCAAGTAGCAATGCATGGACATTTGTTGAAGAAAACACGTGACATTATGGGTAAGACCAAGAAGAGGAACGATATCGTGCTTCATTTTTCTTTTATCCTTCCCATCTTTGACTCAAGAATGAAGAAGTTTTCAAGGCATCCTCTAATTTAGTAGCATCTGTTCTGGAATACCTTCACATGACCGACCCAGAAATCAACTAGGAGAAGATGGCCTACCACGTGCCTACCTACCCATCCAATTATTGAAGCTTTTACAGTAAACATGGGAGGTAAGAAGGAACAAAAGAAGTGAAAAAGAGGCAAGTGGGTGTGAAAGGGGAGAGGAAAGGGGCAAATGAAGAGAGAAAACTCACACCGCTGTATCTCACCTGAGTTGATGTGCAAGGCATCAACTCTCTTGTACAAGCAAGGCAGCACTTTCTTGTGCACAGTGGTCATCATTTCTCCCTTTTGAGTATAATGTTCTCCAAGTAGCCAGTGTAATAGGAAACAACAAACAGAGATTCCACTCAGCGGCAAAAGTGACCACAGGGGAACACCCTTATTTTAAGGACACTCGGCTTTGCGCCTAGTTTTGCTGAAAATGAGTCCTAATGCTGTTTTACTAATATGACAATGTGAGGCAAGGCATGCCTGCCAGAACAGGCTCTCTTCACTTCAGACCTCTATACTGGCTTTGAGAAACTCTATTGTTCTTCTCAAAATGAAAATCAGCTCAGAGATGGAGGCCAGAGTAAAACAGGGCTTACCCAAAGAGGAAGGCATTTAACAGTGGGAAGGGAAATTCTTTTGTGTGTGTATGAGATGCTTTCTTCACAGAAAGGAAAATCTGCTTTTCTATTTGTAAGAGTTAAGCCATATGAGTTCTTAAGTCTACATTGTAGAATTATCAAGAGGGCGCCCATCAGTAATGACAAATCGAAATCTAGCTCCTTGTAAGGAATTTTCTTTCTTTGTATGGACCACCAAGATGGAAGTTTCCAGACAGAGTTCCTCAGCTCCTGCCGAGGTTGGAATTGAAATTTCTTCTCACAATTACAGAGCTGCAGGTGAAATATCAGACTCTCACTCTATGGGTCGAGAGAAGCTGCATGGCACTGGGCTTGGTATAGATTTTTCTTCAGCAAATTAAAATCACCTCCCTTCTTAAGGCCACAGAGAGAATGTGGTCAAGTTTTCCAGTGTGTTACCAGGGCATCACTGACTCCTGCAACCCTCAAAAGAATCCCCTAAAGCTTCTTTGTGGTGAAAGATTCTCTTTCAAGTTTGGAGGAAATAGCTCAAATAAATGAAATCACCATGAAAGAATGGGTAATGTATCAGCATCTAACTCCCAAGACATTGACTGCAACAATGGTCAGTGCTCCATAAAACAAACCAAGCAGGTGGCTCATTTCATCAATGCAAATTCATGATTTGTTTCTTCTACTCTCATAGGATATCTGCTGTACAGAAGCTGTGGTTCACATCTTCTGCCAGATACAAAGATGTCTCAGTAGGACCTGCTCTATGTCCTAAAATCAAGTTAGTGTTGGCTCAAGGAATGGGAGAAATGACCTAATAATGGAGTGATATGTATTGTTTCATTAATAGAAAAAAAACAAAGAACTCCATTTCACCTGATTCTGGAAACTGACTATTTCTGTCTAAATTAGTAGGGAAATCAAAAGGAGACTTTCCATCAGCACTGAGGTAGAAATTGAAACTAATGATACAAGCTTGTGTGTGTATTCTCTGTGTATGTGTGGACATGATGCTGAGCTTCTCAGAGGGAGTCTCTTCTCAGGGCTACACAGAGGTCCCTGATAAAACACAGAAACATATCTCAGGGCAGGAAAGATGACTGGGCTTCAGGTGCCCCTGAGGGCAGTGACATGCATGAAACCTTAGGGGACTTTACAGATTGCTCGGCTCAAGCTTTCTCAGAGACTATTGAGAACATATGCTTACAAAGTCTTATGTGGCAATGTGTGATTTCCACCATCATACATTTCTCAGGTTGAAGACTCAGCACTGTTGTGGTTCCATAAATTATAGAGACAATAAAGGAAGAGAATAAATGAGGAAAGAGAATGGCTTCTCCATCCAGATAGTCAACTCTAAGACAGAACAGGATTTGATATGTACCATAGCAGCTTGAGCTGATTTGTCTCAAGGCTTAATAGCTGGGGTTATTAAATTGTGTGAGAGAGGTCTGGACTTCAGAGAACTTTAAATGAGGTGTAGGGTTAGGTGGGAGGATGGGTAAAAGAAGGATCTGAGGGGACAAAGCACAATTCATTCCATGAATAATAACTTATCCCATGAGTGCACAGACGATTATCTCAGGGATGTAGGTCCCCAACTAACGACAGTCAGCACCACAATAAAACCAAGAACAGAACAGACTAAGGTGGTCAGAACACTGGCAATACTGGAGCAGTGAATCTCTGAAACACTGGTGCCCGTTTAACAAAAAATCACAGTTCCATGATTTGCTCTTAGCCTCTTCCTTGGGCCTTCCTTTCACAGGGAAAACACCAGTGTTTCTGTGAATGAGGGACTGAAGAGAGTTCACTAACTGTAGAGGCGACAGAGGGAATAACAATGTGGGAGATTTTAGTGGGTGCCACAGAGAAGACAGTTTCCTTAGTGGGCGGGACCAAGGAAGAGGAAAAGGTCTCGGGGAGAAAATAGCTTTTACCATCCTGCTGGGACAGGCAGGAAGGCATTTCCAAACTAGAAAAAGAGGCAAACCGCTTGTGGCTAGAATGAACAGACAATGATACGCGAATAGTATGCTCCTGAGTTTTAATTGCTGCATAGGAACATTTTTCTAAGAAGTGTTCTTATCTGCTGACTGTTTTCTTCTCTTTTTATATTTTTTATAGTTTTAAATATATTGTCACCTCTCACCATCTATCATCCCTCTATATCTATCTCTATCTCCATCTATCCTCTCTCTCTAATATATATACATATATATTCTATCATCTATTTTTCTATCATCTACTATCTATCCTTCCATCTAATTATTTTTCTGTTACCTCTGTCCATCTTCTATATTTCTGTCATCTACACATCCATCCACCACCTATCTATCAATCTAGCCTACTGTTCTATCTTTTTCCTGGTCTTGCTATTTGTATGAGTCCCCAGAAGGAAGGGCAGGTCACTTCTTATTTTCTTGTCAAGGCCTCTCTTGATCTGTTGTAGTGGACCACCTCTTGACAGGTTCCTTTACAGACTTTATGAGAGCAAATCTTTGTTTTCTTCCATGAACCAAAATGAATCCAAGAGTTTCTATATTGCTTGCTGCTATTGTGATTACAACTTCCTCAGGGCAGCTTCCCATCTGTCCTAAGAACTGATCCCAGTGGAGCCTCAGACACCAGGATACCATTTGTTTATTCGGTATGCACAGCTTATGCTGTTCCCGGAGTCATTAAGGAGACTCACACAATTGTTGGAATTACACCTGCCATGAAAATTTGCTGAAAATAGATTCTGCTTTCTCCCCATTTTCCTAATGATAGTCACGTGACTCAGGAATCTAGTAGACAAGGACTGTAGTATACCAGTCTGTGCTTTAGAGTGCTTCTTGTAGCACAAACAGTAATAGTATTCACAGTGTCCCATGAAGGAGGGCGATTATGGCCTCTGTTTTACAAGTGAGGAGTCTGAGGCACACAGAGAGAACAGCTGTCAGGTGACGGCACTACTTGGTGAATGCTGCATTGATGACATGACCCTCACTGATCTGACTCAGGTTCCGTGCTCTTTGCCGCCATGTTTATGCTAAAAGTCTTTTCTTTAAACTGTAAATGATAGGGGACGGACTATGGAAGAAGCAAGTGGAGGCCCCAGCAAGATCAGTGCAGCTTTGGTTATAGTCCCTGTGCATAAGGACCTCTTGGGTTTTGCTGCAGGCAGTCTGACGCAGTGGATAGGGCCTTGAGAATCTGCATTTTTGGCTGGCTCTCAGGTTATGCTGATCTATCTATATAGCCTGATGAAACAGCGAATCAGGAGATAGGATCATAGTCAGAGAGTTCTGGGACGGTTAGGAGAGCCTAATCCAAGCCATCATTTGAGAGCATGAAGGGAGAGAAAGGGTGTGAGGGTGCTGTTGCAGACATAGAACAACTGACAGATTGGCTGTGGGTGGTGAGAAATCAGAAGAGTAGGATGACTCAGAAGTCTCTAGACTGGGAAATGCTTTCGACTTCCAAAGCAAAGCAACAAACTCTCAAACAAGACAATAAGGCAATTTGGGAGACACTGAGTCTGTACTTACAGCTTAGAGTAAGGAATGCCTATTTGGAAATCCATGTTCCTACCGTACACATGGTCATGGTGTGACTGTTAACAAAGAGTGGAGTGCAGATGGAGGCAGAGTCCAAATGTAAAACTATCACAATTCGGGATAATTGGAGAACAGGAAGGAACTAAGGAAAGGACTGTGAATTCCAAGGAATTCACTAACTCCAATGAAACTGCAACAGAGAAAGTCTTTTCGCTTTTATTTCCTGGATTGTAGCAGGGGGTGATGTCATCAGGGATCCCTGGTCTCTGGGTGAAAGAGCGGGGGTGTGGGGTAAACAGTTTTGCTGTTTAGATCAATGATGGAAGGAGGGAAGCATCATTTTCTGATTTCTGTTAGGGTCATAAAAGTCCATGTTTGTTTGTTTTGTGCATGTGTGCGTGCGTGCGTGCGTGCGTGCGTGCGTGCGTGTGTGTGTGTGTGTGTGTGTGTGTGTGTATGTGTTTGCATGTAAATGTATGCATGTATGCACATGATTCATGTATAAGAATGCAGGTTCCCACATGCTACAGCACGTGTATGGAGGTCAGAGAAGACCCTGGGTGTTGCTCTTCTTTGCCTCTCACCTTGTTTGAAGAACAGTTATTTGTGGTTTCTATTTATTGTCTGGCACTTCAGTGCCAGGTTAGCCGACCCTTAGGCTTCTGGGAACCTCTCTGCTTGTCATCTTATTGTAAGAGCAATGGGATTTCTATGCCAGGTTTTTGTGTGGGTCCTGGGGATTCAAACTCAGGACCTCCTGCTTGCAGAGCTGGCTCCTTACCCATCACCCATTGAGTCCCAAAGTGCATCTTTTATAACGTTTCTGAGTCTATTTCTTTTCATCAAAAAAGATCAGCTCCTGTCCTTGATCGGTATCAGCATTCATTTGCCTTTTGTAGATTAAAATTCAGTCAAGCACACTTGATTCACAATCCTTGGGTTTTGGTCACAGTCTGGGTCATCAGAGCTGTAGCATCAGATGGGGAATTAAAAGTCACTTGTCTCTCAGCTGAAGGCAAGTGCTGAGAATGGAAGACTAAGTTTGATAAAAACTTGAGGTAATTTGTCTGAAAACTGATTTTTTTTTTTCTGTAGCGGGCACCCGTGCTATCTGTATCTTTTGAAGTGGAAACATGGAAATTGTAAAACAAAAGCAGTTCCAGGCAGGGATGGACACACCTAGAGTTAAAAGACCAGCACAGCTGCGTTCTCTCACACAGCATAAAGAGCCAGTGCTATGTAACACTCTCCTCCCCCAACTCCGAAGGATCCTGTAGTGTGACTCAGTTTCTCCTGGACAGCGCATGCGTAAGGAAGTAGAGGCTCTGTTGGAGCAAGGAACGCCAGATTCGGCAAGTTTCATTTGACAGAAGCTAACAAGATGAGGTTTGCGAAGGTAAAGAGAAGGAGAAGGCGAATTTCACCAACTCTGCCGTGCCACTGCAAACCAAATATGGTAGAAGTTTCTCCTCTTAATACCTGTGGTACCTACATCATCTGTTTGCTTTCTCTGTTCTCTTTGCTCTTTTTTTTTTCAGCCTTGAGAATGGAATCAAAGGCTGTCAAGTGAATCACTGCATTTAATTCCCCGGCCCTTGAACTTTCTGCTTTTTTCTTATTCTTTGATCATATTCTTGTTTACTCTCTTCCTCTTTTCTAAGAAGCATACCTAAATAAACTTCCAAGAGTGCATTAAGAACATAATCAGTCTATTTTGTCTAAACCAAGAATACACAGAGTGTTTCAACATTTATGAAAAATATAGCTGGATCTCAAGTATTCGTTGATTAAGTGCATTTTCTTCTGTTTTTGTTAGGCTTGCCAAATTGCTCCTATTAACGTAATGTTCTCATGCATTATGTAACAGCTGAGAGCAAAGTGTAAGCTCAGAGAGCCCCACATTGTAAGGAGCTGTATCACTCCCATAGAAGGTGGGAACGCTGTGGACCAAATCCCCACAGGCTATAATGCAATGTACCTGTAATGTGGCCGCAAATAGCCTAGTCTCCAACTGCAGCTCATATCAAAATATTTCACCAAAGTTAATTAAATTCCCCCAACATTTCTTTAGAGAAGAACAAGGTATTGTGATTTTAAAAATAGATCTGTAAACAGAAGTAATAAAGAGTTTGGAATACCAAACTTAATGAAACAAGAAAAGGAGAAATGCATTAAGAGAAACACCACAGTGAATCATAGGCTGTGGGATGTAAGCTGTCTTTAGAGACTGCCTTTGTTTTAGGGGAGAGCACTGAGCTTCACTGCTGTTATGTAAGGTTACAGAACATCATCTTGCTACAGACTCCTACTCCATGGACATAACTGTAGAACATGTTAGGCACTGGAGATGCTCCATTCATTTCTAGCCAGCTAGGGCACTCCTGGGTGCTCTGAAATGGTAATATCCCTACAGTAATCTTCAGTTCAGAGGCTATCAGACCATGTAGAAATTAAGCTGGGCCTCTGGAATTACTCAAATGATATAGGACCTGGGATGCTCAAACTTAAGAGTTCTGGAAACTTCATTTTGACCATTTACCCAGAAGTGGTTAGGCTCTGACAAACAGACAGATGCTAAACTGATTTGATTATGTATTGAAAGTTGGAATCTGTGTGTGAATGGACTCCAAAAAACGTGTGGAATCACAAGCATGGGAATCACACTGGGGGAAATGAAAATAACGGTAATTATAGGCAGCATCATTCCTCAGAGCTAGGTCCAGGAAGAAATTCTAGTTTTGCCCAAGATATTTCTGCTAAAGCTACTGCCTAGAAAATGTCTGTGTCTTCCTCCACAGTACTCAAGTTCAAATAACACATTGGTGGAAACTGCTCACTTGGGAGTAGTGGATGAATTAACCAAGCCTTGTTGGATAGAAAATGATACAGTGGAAAGCATTCTGGTCAAGACCTTTGGGATGTGGGTTCTAATCTCTGATGAAGTATTCTGTGCTTATGTAACTCAGGGAAAGTTGAGAGATTGCTCTGGGATTCAATTTACTCATCTCTAAAGGGTAGAAGTTCACCCTGGAACATTCTTTCCTGTACTGAATGTCTCAGACTTGAGGGGAATTTCTCAATCTTTAGCCCTTTCTCTTGTCTCCACATCTCTTGCAGGGCCACTATGTTTATCACTACTCATTTTATCATACTCTTGGGATAACAGAGATGTAAGTTAACTGCACTAGTCAGGATCTCTTCCAAAGTAGAGTTGAGTCACAGAGCAAAATATTGACAGTGTCCTTGGGGACCCAAAGCTGGAGACTTGAGAGTGGGATGAGCAACGGCATGGCAAGCAGGAGCAGCAGCTGATTCAGCTCATCTGCTCAACATAGGGAGGCTACTTGGAAGATGAGCAAGGAGAACATATTCCTCAGAGTGCTCCCCATGGGTAATACGTCTGTACGGGCCTGTTCCCTTATATACCTGGGGGGCATTATCTAACAGCTTAAGTCACACTTCAATTTATATTAGAAGTCATACAGCCTCTATTATTAAACATAGCCCCCAAATGACTCTTAGATGTCCCATTCCCTCTTTCTGACTTGAACGCTGTGACGTAAGTCCTGGTTTTATTTTCTTCTGGGGATGAGAACACTTTCATTTCTTTCTTTTTCTTTCCTTCTTTCCTTCTTTCTTTCTTTCTTTCTTTCTTTCTTTCTTTCTTTCTTTCTTCCTTCCTTCCTTCCTTTCTCTCTCTCTCTCTCTCTTTCTCTCTTTCTTTCTTTCTTTCTTTCTTTCTTTCTTTCTTTCTTTCTTTCTTTCTTTCTTTCTTTCTTTCTTTCTTTCTTTCTTTCCTCCTGAGAGAGAGGGATACAAGTTTAAGCATGCAGCCAAGTCTTCCCTTCTGGAAGCTTACGACTCCTGGGATCTTCTATAAATCTCTGGATAAAGTGTTTTGGAACTATCTGAAGTCTCTGTAGCTGTGATTGTTTCAAGCTCATACGTGACACCACATTCTCTCATCCAGACTATCCATATTAGGTTTCTGTTTGTCACTTTGGCCTGCCTACATTCCTAGCACACTTAAGTTGACCCAGATATTGATATCTGGAAGTATAAATCCACAGATTATTTCCTCTCATTGCATGGCGGTTCATCCATCTCCTCAGAGAGACATTATTGAGCCTTGAACATACAGGAGGTGCAGGACAGTGGAGCAGCCATTCCTTCCCCCAAGCTGCTTCCACTAGGCTGGGCTCATTGGGATAAAGATCCCACCAGAAGCTCCCATTTTCCTACCAGTCTCTTGTCACACAGAGCTGGAAGTGACCAGAGCTAGCTGCAGCTGCCACTGTAGAAGAATCCATATCCATATCGACATCCATATAACTACAGTGAGAGTTAGGGAAGTTAGATAGTAATGTTAGAGTATCGATCAGCAGCATGCTGGGCTGTAGCAGGAAGATCAGATGCTAAAGGTGAGTCCTTAGGTATGATACTGGAAGGGTTACTATGAGCCTACACATTGGTACAGGGACTTTAGGTCCTGATGAGCCATGGTAATTCTGTCTGATACAGATTTGGGGCAAATCTCCCTGTCTTCACCTGACTCCCCTGCACCCCCTATCTTACCTGGGGCTGACAGTGGTGTTTTCTATCATTAGCTGTGCTATCTCAATCCTTCTTTGTCTGAGTCTTTGAGAGGTCTGAGTGGAATGCACTCCCCCTGCAAGGAGACATCAGAGAAGAGTTGGTGTGCTCTAGACAACTTTCAGAAGACTGCCTCTGTATGTACATAGAGTGGGTTAGCACAGTCTATTTTTCAAGGAACGGGGATTCACGGTGGTGGTTTCTGTGGACGAGCTTGGTGTAATTATGAAGTTCTGTGCTTAGTCAGATGCTCATCTGTCTGATTCCTGGGAAAATACAATCTATGATTCATTGCCATAAGTAGGAACTGGCTGCCTGCTGCACATTAGTTCTGCTTGGATCATAGTGATGTGACAGCCCCTGAACTTTGCTTTTTGGAAACCCTGAGATACTTAGGAACCCAAAGTCCCACATCTGCACAGTGGCTTTGCCAGTTTTGTCAGGCTGAGGCTGGCCAGTGTATTTTTTTTTTTTTTTTAAGATTTTGGATAACTCCCTTACCAGTACCTATCCACTTCTTAGTGTCTGTCCTCTGGGCTTTATCTACAAATCCACTCTGATCTTCCTACATCCAGGCTTTGGAACACTCCTTCACACTATACTGATAAGTCTGGATAGGACAATTTCCTTTACTGTACCTCAGAGAGCTTCCTCAAACATTTAGTTCTTATTTCCGGAATTCCTGACAGGGCCTCAAATTCAAATCTCGGATGAGTTCCCTGTGCTGGGAATTCCCCTTGTTCAGGTTTCCCTCTGGCCACTTCTGCACGTTTGCCTGCAGTTTGCACCAGATCATCTTACATAAGTCTATGGATCCTTCAGCACACCTGTGCTTCCCCACTCTGGTTTCCAAAAACGGAGACTGAGAACAAGAAGAGCCCTACTGCGGAGCAGCTGTTCCAAGTAGGACTATCTTGTCACCTTCAAGAAAAGAGGAGTCAAAAAAGAAAAAGAAAAAGAAAAAGAAAAAGAAAGAAAGAAAAGAAAGAAAGGAAAGGGAGTCAGTGGAGGGTCCTGGAGAACTTGGGAATTACATACTTTAGAGTTGATTTGTCAAACAATTTCTTCACCCTAAACCCAATGCTTTTTTTTTTCTTGTGGACCAATGAAATGTACTGAAGGTGTGCGGACTTTCTTCCTGATTCTCTGTATAGCTAGTCTGGCATTAATAGAGACAAGGTCTGAATCAGCTGTCTTTCTTGTTGCTCTGTGAATATACCCAACAAGAAACAACACGAGGAAGGAAGGGTTTATTTGCGTTTATATTGGAGGAGATATATTTTCTGTTACGGCAAGGAGGGCATGGGAGCAGGTGTGTGAGTTGACTGACGTCATTGTGTCTGTAATTAATCAGAGTAGGAATAGAAAGTAAGCAGGGCAGGCTATAATACTTCAAGGCCTGCCCCAAGTGACATATGTCTTTTACTGAAGTTCCACCCCCAAAAGGTTCCACAAACTTTCCAAAACATCTCCCACAGTGGACTTGAGCCTCTAGGGATATTTCACCGTCAAATGACAACAGAGTCTTTGCTCAAAGATGTCCATAAACTGCAGACTCCTTGGCCTACAGTCTTAGACTGGCATGTGCTCCTTGTTTTCAGTTTTTCTAGAGCAGGCTCCTTACTTTATACTGCCAGCGCTTTCCCTTGGTCTCATAATAATTGAAAATCAATGATTATGTGGCCACCGAGTCAGCCAGGGTTTGCCCATCCCTTTACTCTAATAGGAAGGATACTAACGTCTCTGACCTCTTCAGCTACCAGCAATCTGCATACATGCAATCTGCACCCTGCAAGCACTTGGAAAAGCTCACCCTGCATGCGACAGAGCGGGATATGAAACTGTTGTTTCTGAAGGTTGATAGACTGCTTAGCCCCTTAGTGCTCTAGCACATGAGTGACCTTAGACATAATTATCCTCACTCAGCAGATTCTGGCCTGTCAACCTGATTGTCAAATTCTCAGTTATTTCTCTAGGGAAACTTGTTTTATTGTTTCAGGGGTGGATAAGTCATCAACTGTCCATAAGTAGCCATTGACCAGAAGGCCATAAATGAAAATCTCTGAAAGAATTTTTAAAGATAAAATTGTTTTTAAAATGTGGTAGAACACAGAGCATAAATTTTACCACTTTGGGGCTAAGGAGATGGCTCCCTCATGAAGTGCTTGGCTTGCAAACACGAGGATTTAAATTCA
>CABHPH010126730.1:0-35642 GCA_902168325.1 Peromyscus nudipes
GGAGGGGGAATCCGTGGTTGATATGTAAAATTAAATTAAATTATAAAATAAAATTAAAAAATACACTATTAATATATGAAATTCTCAAAAAAAATACAAGAAAGTAACTAGGGCAGGGAGGCAGATGAATCAATCAGTGTGGAGCTGGGGGAGGGATGAACATGACCAAAGCACTTCGTATGAAATTCTCAAAGAACTAATTGTAAAAATTAATTTTCTTATTTGCATTTGTTATTTATAGTGACACTAGCTTTCATTGCTACTGTAAACAAAACAGAACCTACTATTTACTTATCACTCTGTTGATCCAATAACTATCTCAAGGTGTACTAGTTGTATACTAGATAATTTGGTAAATAACATTATTTATACTTTTTTTAAGACATAAATAACTTTGTAATGATTTTACTTGGATCTTTAGAAGGAAATTAATACCTTAAAAAACAATACCCAGAGAAGACTGTAGATAATTTTTGTGTGTGTGATTTCGCGTGTTCAACATTTGAGAATTGTTGAATGGGTGAGTTCAGTTTCATAGTGAACTAACACAGTAAAATGGCGACAAGATGTATCACCAGAAAAGCTAACAGGAGAATATATATGCTGAAGTGAGAAAAAGAAAAGCCAGGGTGCTTGGTTCTATGGGTAAGTTACGTGATGGGCAATGTGTTTGCCATTAAAGAAAGAACAAGAAAGAATGGCAGACAGATGAAGAATCAGAGAATAGCAGGAGCAAAAATGGACAGTTGTCCAGTTTTTAATTCAGAATAAAAGAAGAGGAGAGAAGTAGAAGTTGAATTTAACAGAGTCTGGGGAACCCATGAGGATGGTTTCAGCCAGATCGTAACGTGTTTTCCCTGGCTTTGAAAAATGTGTCTGCACAGTTATATCGTGTAACCCTATACACACTGCATAGGCTTGTGGGAAGCGAGGCAGCTGGTGCTTCTCCCATTTCACAGATTGCAAAGAGAAGCCTGGTCGCCAAGGTCATGCATCAGGTAAATAACATAAGGGAGAGCAGCCGTGTCCTGACTTCAACATTTTGAACTCTTCTGTGTGTGGTACGCATCTTGAAACAGGAGGAGACAGAAATCTGCTGCGAGAAGGGAAGCATTCTAGGCAGTAATCCAAAAGTGGTCCCTGGTTGCCCACCCACTCAAACTACTACCACAGCCAGCTCAATCCCGCAGACCAACATGCTCCAGCAAGCACTGGCTGTCACGAAGGAGCCAGGGATAACACTGGATACTTGCTTGTTTTTTATATTACCATACATACACATTCTACCAAGTGCTGCAGATAGAAACATGAACAAAAACAGCCATTGTCTCAGCCTTTGGAAAGATAACTTTTTACTGGGAGATAGGCTTTTTAGCAAGTAACAGAAATTATTTGAGTATAATCTCAAGCACAAAGTCATGATGTGAGGTAGTTTGAGAAACTTTTAATGGGTTTCACCTTACCGTTGAGAACAGGCCATGCTTTGTTTATCTGACACAAGAATAAGTGTGTGAAGAAGGGAAAGAAATTAAAGATGTGTGGTAGGTGGGTCGTATGTGTTTCCATTTTTAATACTGTTGAAATCTCCAAACTGATTTCTACAATGGCCATATTAAATTTTAACTTACCAACAGTAAATAAATGTTCATTTCTCTCCACATCCTCTCCAACACTTGTCAGATATGTTGATGACAGCCATTCTGTCTAGGGTGAGATGAGATCTAAACGTAGTTCTAATTTGCATTTCTCTGATGGGTACGGATACTGAAATCCCCTCTTTTTTTCATAGTTTCAGAGATTTTTGGCCACTTGTGTTTGTTTTTTTCAACTGCCTATTTAGTTCATTTGTACATTTGCTGATAGGCAGTTTTCATCCCTTGGTATTTAATTTGTGCAGTTCTTTATAAATTCTGGATGTTATCCCCATGTCTGCAGTATAGCTGGTAAAGATGTTCTTCCATTTTCTGGGCTGTCTTTTAACTCTGCTGTTTTCTTTGCTCTTTGCTGCACAGAACTTTTATTCACATGTAGTCCTACCTGTTGATACTTGGAGTGAGTTTCTGCCCTGTGGGTATCCTGTTTTAAAAGTTATTAATTAACCCAATATCTTGAAGGATTTTTTTGTCTTTTTTTTCTAAAAAAAAAAATCAGTGTTTCAGGTTTTAAATCAAGGACTTTGATCCATTTTAAATTGATAAAACTAGAAAATTTCATGCTCTATCACAGAGATATTTCCATCCCCATCTTTATTATTGCTTTAGTCAGTATAGCAAAGAATTGGAGTCAACATGGTTTCTCCATCAACAAAAGAATGGATAATATAAACTTGGTACACATGCACACACACGTGTATGAGAGCACACACAAATACATATAATGGAATACTACTCAGCAATCAATAAAAAATAAAGTTTAAATTTAAAAAGTTTGTAGGAAAATGGATGGATTTAATATATAATATTAAGGCTACACTTTCTCATAAGTAAGTAAACTACATGTTTTCTGTTATATGAGAAATCTAGCCAATGATACATGTCTATAAATAAGCATTTTGTACACGTGGGCAAAAGAAAACATGAGCAAAGGAGAAGAAGAAAAGCTAAGTATAAAGAGATGGTGAAGGACATGAGTTATGAAGACAGACATAAAACTAACTGTTTTCATAGTTCTAATTCTGTCATGGTTTTTGATTGGGGTTGTGGATAAGTGCATAAAATATATTTTATACATAAAGTGTAAAATTTAGTGTGAAGCTTCACAGCTTCTGTTTCAAATGTCAATTCTAACTTTATGTAAGTTCATTAAGCTACATAGATTTTTTTTAAATAATAAAGCTTATAACTTTTTAAAATGAAGAAATTAAGTAAACCAGGGGATTCCCTCAGAAGGATTCACATATGTGAAGAAATGAGAGAATTCAACATGACAGGAGTTTTAGTTTCCGTTTTAACAAACTTAGAATTTTTCTGTTCGTGCTGTGGATGGGGAGACTGAGGCATTTTATTTTGATTCAGTATTTTTTCCCTAAATGATAATTCTCGAAAGACAAATTACAATAATTTGTTAAGTGATCTTATTAGCTTGGCTGAGAGTCACACATCAGGGATGTCTCTCAGGAAGGTGGAGAGTGCGAAGCTGGATGAGGCAGAGTTGTTTTTTGTCAAGTGGGAACAAGTGATTAAGAAGCCAGATAATACCAGATCGGTTAATATCAGGTCATTTCAGGTCACTTTTCTTGCAAGAGTTAAAACGAAGGGGATTTCACTGTCCTGCTACCTTAGATTAGCAGGACCTCTCCTGAGAATTTGTGTGAGTCTCTTGTTTTCAGGAAAAACAGAACAACACAAAATAAAAACAAACAAACAAACAACAAACAAACAAAAAACCCAGACTATTGGTAGAGATTCTTGCTTCCTTAAGTTTTCAGTTTGGTTGCATGGTCCTCAGCACAAATAATTCTGTTAGGGTTTGGACTAATTAGGTCTGGTCTGAAGCAATGGCTTCCTACACACGAAGGAAGAAATATATTGGTTACTATAAAGTATTTATTTCTCTCTCTCTCTCTGTGAAAGAGAGAGGGGGCAGGTGGGGAAGAGAACTATAATCACACGTGTCTGGTATTTATGTGGGATAGATTTCTGCTCCTTTGAAAACACTGGCCTCAGCCACAACAGCCCTACAATCTAGAAGCACTGCAGTGGTCAACTGCTGTCTTTTTGGGTTGTCCAGTATGGCAACCGTAAGCCACATGTGACCATGAACACTTAGAAATTTAAATTTTTCTTCAATTTTAATTAAAAAAGCTACATATGGTTAGTATGAACTGTACAGGGCCACATAAGGGGAATTCAGGAAAAGACTTTTGAGTTCCTGCTACAATAAGTTTGATACATTTGACATAAAATTTATGTTTCTTGTGTCTTGTGGCCTGAATGTAATTGAAAAATGTGTTTTCTTGGTATAAGGGAGAACTTACCTTGACAGAAATGTAGGTGTGAACAAAAGCTCATTTTCCAAACTCACTGGGGGAATAAAAGCTGAACATGTTTATATAAAAAAAAATCAACCAAAACATCTAAATAGAAATCCACAGAAAGTGATTTTCTTCCCAGAACCCCAAAGAGTTAATATAAACAACTTGCTTATATTTCCATTTGAGTAAAACTACTTGTAAAAACACAGAAATCACAAAAACAAAATAAGTAAAATGAATAAAACTAATTATGTAATGAAACCATCAGGAAAGCCTAATGACTAATTCATAAAAATGAAATGGGAAAATAATCTGTGGTCAGCCAAGGCATTTCTCTCATTGTATCTGATATGTTAGATTTCTATAAAACTTCCTTTCTCCTTAAAAATGCATATAATTTGATATCAACACATACTGTGAATATGGAAAATGAAAATTTTATGAAAGTATACATAACAAAAAGTACATTTTGGATAAAGTGGTGACTCTGAGGATAAAAGCACTTGCTGCCAGGCATAGTGAACTGACTTGTGTCCCTGGGACCTAGATGGTGGAAGGAGAGGACCAACTCTTACAAGTTATAGTCTGAGCTCTACATGAACACAGCCACATTCTCAATACACACACACACACACACACACACACAAACACATTCTCATGTACACACACACTTGAGCACACATACATGCACACAACCACTGTTATGGAATATTATTTTAAGATGTGTTATGTATGTATATGCTGTGGAACATTTGCTTTAATGATGCAAAGATGTGTTGCATTCTTTTATGTTCCATTTGTTTAATTCTGTGAAGCTGTGTTATTTTGTCTGTCTAAGACACCCTATTGGTCTAATAAAGAGCTGGATGGCCAATAGCCAATAGAGAGGCAGGAGAAAGGATAGTCAGGGCTGGCAGGCAGAGAGAATAAATAGGAGAAATCTGGGAAGAGAGATCAAGGAATGAGAGAGGAAGGAGCAGAACTCCGGGTGCCAATCACATACCCACCCAGTTACACAGCCAGACATGAAATAAGAAGGAAAGAAAAGATATAGAGATAGAGAATGGTAAAAGCCCAGAGGCAAAAGGTAGGTGGATAATTTAAGTTAAGAAAAGCTGGCAAGAAACAAGCCAAGCTAAGGCTGGGCATTCATATGTAATAATAAGCCTCCACGTGTGATTTATTTGGGAGCTAGGTGGTGGGCCCCCTAAGAGGCAAAGAGCCAAAAGAGTAAAAATAATCAGCTATAAACCACATTATCATGCATACACACACACACACACACACACACACACACACACACACAAATAACCATATTCTTATACACATGCATGCACACAGAAACAGTAAATAAATAAATATATAAATGAGGGAAAGGTGTATTTTGCATCTTGGTTATATTCCAGCTACCTACTAACTTTACTCAGTGATAATAATAATCATGGTAGGTGCTAAATTTCAGAACTATGTTAATTACTCCTCAATGTACAAATTATCTACTGTAATTTCATTGATCTTCTAAATCCTGGGTCAATGTATAGAAATATACATCCTATGTAAAATTAATTCATTGAGGAAAATGCATACTGGATGAATGAATGGTGTCTGAAGTACAGTGAGCTAATGTAAGTGAAAATATGGGTATTAAATTGTGGTGACTGAACCGATTTAAAAGCAGACATTCTGATAGAGCTGAAGATGTTGAAAGGAAAAAGAGACAAGGAAATGAGTACATCACTATGGAAGGAGGTTGTGTCTTAAATATGAGGACCACCAAGAACTTCAGAGTTCTGTCTCTAGTAAAGAGTTGAAAGAATAATTGGGCAAGATGTGATGTTCAAAGGCCTAAATGCAGATGCTGGTCTAACTTCTCCCAGGCTGACATTGTTGAAATGTGTTAATTAATTAATAGTGCCATTCATTGAAAAATCATAGTTACACTCTATGTATGGTATGTTTTTTGTCACTAAATATTTTATGAGTGTTTCTGTTAAATGGATGGAACTAGAAAAAAATCATCCCAAGTAAGGCAACCCAGACTCAGAAAGACAGACATGGTATATTGTAGATGAATTTCTAAATACTCTTATTAAATAAAAAGACATGGAGCCAGGTATAGGGGTGAAAGCCTGAGATAGATCAGAGAAACAGGGAAAGCCACAGCTAACCTTACTTCACCAATTCTGCAGCTTCCAAATGCGAGTTACTTCCTGTCTGCCCACACCTATATGCCTTGCTCTTCTGCCATCTGATTTGCTCTCTCTGTCCAGCTACATCACTTCCTCTTCCTGTCCAGTTCTGTCACTTCCTATATATCTGTACAGACCTCCAGACCTCCATGGTTAACTAGTGTTGGCATTTAAGGCGTGTGCCACCATACCTGGCTCTGTACTTACTTAAAATGGATACTATTCATTAAGAAAAGGATATTCACTCTACAGTCTACAGGTCCAGAGAGGCTAAGAAACAAGGAGGGCTCTAGGGGATCTACCTGGGAATGGGAAATAGAATATATTTTGAGGGTAGTCTTGGGCAGGTGGGGATAGGAATGAGAGAGATCAGGTGGGAGAGGGTGAAATGGAGGGGCAGAGCACGGGGAGAGATAATTGGAATTGGGTGGCATTTGGGAGTAATGTGGAAAACTAGTGCAGTGCAAACTTCTTGGAACCTATGAGGTGATCCTAGCCAGGACTTCTAGCAATGGAGGATAAGGAGCCTGAACTGACCATCTTCTGTGAGACTGGGACACCAAACCAGCCACTAAACCTATGGCCTACCATCTGTCTTGCCTACAAGATGTGCTGGGGCAACTGTGGCTCAGAACCTGTGGGAGTGGCCAATGAATGCCTAGTCTAACTTGGGGCCCAAACCAAGAGAGGGAGCCCTTGTCCAACACTGCCTGGTTGGCCAAAAACTGGAAGCTGGATAACTCAGAGACCTAAGATAGGACCAAACATGACTGACAGAAAAAAAAAAGGCAATGAAATGATTCCTAATGATAGTCTTCTATACTTGCCTAGCTAGCCCAATCGTCTTTAGACAGGCTGTCTCCAGCACCTGATAGGAGCAGATGTAGAGACTAAACTTCTGTGGAGTCAAACATTAGGTGGAGCTCAGGGAACCCTGCAGAAGAGGAGAAGGAAGGAGTGTAGGAATTAGAAGGGTCAAGGACACCAGGAGAACATGGCCCATAGAATTAATTAAGCAAGGCTCATAGGGGTTCACAGAAACTGAAGTGCTAATGATGGAGCCTGCATGGGCCTGTGCTAGTTCCTCTGCACATATGTTATAGTAGAGCTTAGGTTTTTTGTGGGCTTCCTAACAGTGGGAGTGGGATTGTCTCTGACTCTTCTGTCTACTCTTGGGACACTTTACCTCTAACTGGGTTGCCTTCTCCAGCCTTGATATGAGGATTTGTGTCTGTCTTACTGCATCTTGTTATGCCATGTTCAGTTGATATCCCTGGAAGGCCTGCTCTTTTCTGAAGGTAAATGGAGGAACAGTGAATCTGAGGGAGAGGGGAGGTAAGTGTGGGGGAATGTTGGGGGAGTGGAACTGCTTTTAGAATGTATTGCACGAAAAGAGAATATAAAAATAGTTTTGCGTAGTGCTTATTCACTCTACTATTAACACCCTAGTCAATGACTTCCAGGAAAGTGATTGCATGCTGGGTTCTGACTGTTTCGCCTATGGAATGTATTGCACAATACTTGGATTCTTCATTGTTCTCAAAGGCCAAGTTCATTATGAAATGCAAGCATCTACTTCTTAGTTGGAAATATGAAACAGGTTGTTCTGTATTCAATCAATATAGCCTGACAGATGGCTAGATATATTTGTCAACTTGACACAATATAGAATAGCCTAGAAAAAGAGTCTGCATGAGGAGTTGTCTAGATTAGGATGGCTATGAACATGTCTGTGAGAGGATTCTTTTGATCATGTTAATTGAGATAGAACCACCTGCCCACTCTGAGTGGCACTGTTTCCCAGGCAGGGAATCCCATTGTGTAAGGGAAGAAAAAAGAAGCTAATCCCAAGCAAGTATGGATGCATGTTTTGTTCTCCATTTCTGATCATGCATATGATATAATCAACTGCCTAAGGCTTCTCCTTCTGTGACTTTCCTGCTATGATGGATTGAAACCTGGAACAGTGAGCTGAAGTAAACCCTGAATCATTTTCTGTGGATATCTATCACAGTTACAGGAAATAAAACGAAGATAGCCCACAAAAAAAATTGCTAAGATGCTACATTATCATAATAATAACATCATTATATATAAAAGGCTTATGAAAGGGGTCATGACACTAATTTGGTATATTAATGAGTATATTCTAGAGAGAAGTAAAATGATACTATGCCCATACTGACATAATTGATGATATTGGTTACCACTACTGTTATCCCATACTTAATATGTGATAGCTACTGAGTGTAGTCCTTCCCACAGCATCATAGGGCAACCATCATTATTTACTACTTACACTTTCTGCTGAGGACCCTGAAGAAAAGAAGCATTTTCTTTTTTTCTTTTTCTTTTTTTTTTTTCGTTTTTTTGAGACAGGGTTTCTCTGTGTAATTTTGGTTGGTGCCTGTCCTGGATTTCACTATGTAGACCAGGCTGGCCTCAAACTCACAGAGATCTGCCTGGCTCTGCCTCCTGAGTGCTGGGATTAAAGGCATGCGCTACCACTGCCTGGCCAGAAAAGAAGCATTTTCAAAGTTACTTGGCTGGTGAGTGATGGAGCTGGAGTTCCATCTAGAAGAGATTTTTTTTTTACACTCAGGAAGAGATAATTGTTCAGGAATAGATGAAGAGGTTTTCCTTTCAAACAGTAGAGAGAAAATGCCACTTCTGCCTAAGACCTGACTTTCAAAAATATGATATATGTTTTTTAAAATCTATTTTTCTCTTGAAAAACAAAATTATGGCTCCATTTTACTTAAGGAGTACCTTGATGTTATTTATCAGGAGTAAACCAGAGAAGTCATTAAAATCTCCTCATTTAATCCATGAACACACTCTCCTAGGGTACATAAAAGGTGTTCAGTTGATCATAAAAACATTCTGTGTCTAAAACAGAACATAGATCATACAATTAAAAAATAGAACTTGTAAATTAATGTATATTGCAATACAATGCCAATAGAATATCCAATGTTTCCACTGAGTATATTAAAATTAATGATGTTCATTAGTTCACCCTATACTATCTACTTAATTTTCATATATATACATATACATATATGTAAATTTGAAATATTATTTGTATTCAAGGAAGAAAGGCTATCTATATTCTTATCATGGACTGTAATGTTTCCACTCTGTAAGGAACATTTGAAAGAAAACTATTTTGTTGACACAAGCACATGCACAGTCCCGAGTCAGGTTCATAATAGTCATTTAATATTTACTCGATATACTTAGATAGTTTTCCAAATCCAAAATAGAGTTATTTTGTAGCTCTACTAATAAGCTATTACTCTGAATGTATAACTGATTTCTATTGAGGGAGCAAAGTTCTAGTTACCTTGATTGCTGTATTTTGTTAAATATCCTTTTTATTCTCAAGTTGTTCTTTTGTACATGAAACTGATCTGATTTAGCCACAGTGGGGGGACATTTTCTTGGTCATTTTTACATTATTTGTAATGAATTTACAACAAGCACCCAACCTCCCACACTGATCCCCTAGGCTGATCAATTGAAGGCATTTACTGGATCACCAACTGAGATTACATGGTGTAATCTGTATCCAGGGATCAGAGATTTCTCTGTGTAAATTTAATTTACTCTTGTGGGGATCAAAAACTCATTAATACTCTACTCTTTCCAACTGAGTTGTAAGCCTGAAGCAATTAGTATTCAAAAATATTTTCTTTCATTAATATTTTTGACTATGTAATCTGTTTTTGTTCCATTTTAGGAATCAATATGATGTGTTTTAAAATTAAAAATGCATGGGCATTTCTGTTGTTTTGTGTTGTTATTTTCAAATAAATATTTATATACAAATTAAGCAATAACAAACAAAAAAGCAGAGTTTAGATGCCCATTTCTTTCTACTTTCCAAATGAAGTGATTAATAACTTTCAAGGGATCAGGATTATTCTTGCACAAAAGAAAGAAGTGAGAAAACATTTTTAATCATTAACACAAGAGAGTTTGCCACTTTGAAGCAAGGAAAGACATTGAGCACTAGCTGTGTGAGCCTGGAGGCTGTTGATGAGCCACACAGATGTGTGAGAAACAGTCTCCCAGCAATGTTTAAAATGGATAGTGAATGAATAAACAGTTTTTTATGTGCTTCATCTAGGACTATCCTATCATCAGTTATTATATACAAGTCTGTATGATAATACAGTTTCTTTTAAATCCTACCAAGATTTCCAAAGAAACTATTCAAGAACAGAAAAGGATTCTGTTTTAATTCTGTCTAAAGCAATCTGGTTTTGTTTTGGTTTTAAACACTGACATAATTCGAAAGTATGATACATTACCAACTTTCTTTGTTATAATAGCATAGTGACAGATAATACTGTAAATGGATAATCTGTAATACTACAAACCATAGATTAGCAAAAATCCTCTATAACAAATAATAATCTATATTGTCATAACTCTCTGGCAAAGCATATAGTGTTCATGGGGCACAGTAACTTTTACTGTCTTTTTTTTTTTCAGTTCTGGGAATTTTAGAGAAGGGGGTCAAAATGGCAGCTTTTGGCAGGAGCCAAAGTAAAACTTTATTTTTATTAACTTTGAAAGGAAATTCAGAGTCTTCCATTGTTAATACAGGCCACACATTTCATCTGTGTCCTGTACAACTGATGAATTTTGATATCAATGTAAAGCACACACTTTTAAATGACATTATTGTTTCAGTAGTTATTCAAAGCTACTTGTCTATTATCAGCACTTGACGACCACACAGACTTCATTGTAGTCTTGTTTTAAAAGGATCTTGAGTTATCCACATGTGAATGTTTTCACTGGAAGCATTTAGCCGATTTAAAGTTTTCAATGAATAAAACAAAAAACATCAATCCACAGGAAATATTTTAAATAGAATTTGAATCTAATAATTTACAATACTTTCCATTAGTGATCTTTTCATCCTACCCTGCAGAATAATGTGAAGTAAATGTATGATATAATAAATGAAATTTATAAACAAAAGTAAAAATACTTAGTGCCAATTGACCAGAAGGATTGCATTTCACTATTACACTGCTTACTGTAGCTAGAGAGTTTTCTCTCTGGGTCCCGCCAAGCCCAGGCAGTCCGACAGCCCACTTATAAAATAAACACACAAACGCTTATATTATTTAAACCGTTTGGCCTAATGGCTCAGGCTTCTAGCTATTTAGTTCTTACATCTTAAATTAATCCATTTCTATAAATCTATACCTTGCCACGTGGCTCATGGCTTATCGGCATCTTCACATGCTGCTTATCATGGCGACGACTGGCAGTGTCTCCCTCCGTCTTCCTGTTCTCTTAATTCTCCTCTCTGTTAGTCCTGCCTATACTTCCTGCCTGGCTACTGGCCAATCAGTGTTTTATTTATTGACCAATCATAGCAACACATTTCACATAGAGACCATCCCACAGCAGCTTACTAAGCTTGTTTTCAAACAAATTAATTATTTCACCTACACAAAGTCAGCATACAGTGAACACTTGTTAACTGAGTACACATCAGATGATAAGGAGAATATTGTTGATGAAGTTATTACCTAAAGGTTTTTCAAAAACAAATAGTATTTAAAAACAAATTTATTATAAAATATGTTGCACACACATTCTAGTAAACATACACATACATCACACACACACACACACACACACATACACACATACACACACCAAAATTAACCAGACTATACAACTCAATTAGAAAAGAATTTTATACTTTCATCATTGAATGAGTTTTTAATACTTATCCACCACCAAAAATGAAAAATGTATGGCAGAATTGGTGGTAGAAAAAATTAGCTTTATATCCTCTTTCATGCTCCTTACCTGCTAGTCTTGTGACTTATTGCACGTTGCAAACCTTCCTGTTTTTATTGTTTGGTTCATGGATGGTACCGATGACTAAAGATGCGAAGATGAAAAAAACAGAGGCTCTGAGATGCAGAGGAGGGACAAAGAAGCAAATCATTGCATAGAAGTACCTACAAAGTTGAGTTAAATGACTTTGAAGGAAATGGCTGGGTTTATACTAGAGTGAAAATATGAGAAGGCTGTGGAAGAGGTAAGCTTCAGTGTGTCTTTGAAAGCTGTGTAGGAATTTGTCAATGATTTTTAATACTAAAAGTCAGACATGTTGTGATAGTAGTGGGTTACTTATGTGCGCACAGTTGGGTTGGGATCTGGATTGTTATTTGACTAAGCCCCCAAATACCCCACATCTTAAGTTCTGAACCCCATGCATGGTACTGTTTATAACAAAGGGAATTTCTCAGATACAAATAGCAGTTTTTTGAGTTAATGATGATTATTATGGATTAGCACAGAGAGATCTAAGTGTAACTACTGGTATCTTGCAAACACAGAGGAGAAAAGAGTCTTGACTGGAGAAGAGAACACAGGAATGTGTGGTAGAAACAGAGATTGAGGCAAATGCTTAAATAATGGGGAAGAAGCCATCAACACATGGGAAAATGAGATAATATGTTGTAAATATTATTGTAGCTAGGCAAAGATGTGTTATATTTGTTCATGCTGTAGAATATTACTTTAACTTTTTAAAGATGTGTTACTTTTGTTTATGCTACATTTGTTTAATGATGTAAGGATGTGTGTTTAATTATGTGAAGATATGTTGCATCTGTTTCACCTTGCCTGCCTAATATACCTGATTGGCCTAATAAAGAGCTGAATGACCAATATCTAGGCAGAGAAAGGATAGGTGGGGCTGGCTGGCAGAGAGAATAAATAAGAGGAGAATCTAGGCTGGAAAAAAGAAGAACAGGAGGAACAAGAGAACAAGGAGAAGGAGAGAATGAGGGACATGCCTGTGGCCAGAAGCCAGGCAGCCATCAGCTAGCCAAACATAGAGACAACATGAAAGTAAGAAAAGGCAAAGAACCCAAGGCAAAAGGTAGATGAAGAGAAATAGGTGAAGTTAAAAGAGCTATCCAGAAATGTGCCTTAGATAGGACAAGCATTCAAAACTAATAAGTCTTTGTGTCATGATTTGGGAACTGGTTGGTGACCCAAAAGAGAAGTCTGTTACAGCAATGGATTCTTCTTTTGGACATTCCAGAAAGAATCTGACCTGCTTAAATCTTGACATATGTCCTGGTATCTAAATTTAGATTATTGTTTCCAGAACAAAGAATCAGCATATTCATGTTATTTTTTCCAGTGGTCATAGCTATTTGTTGTACTAAGGACTAGGACTAAGAAACTAAGTATGAATTTGCACCTATAAATGCCACCATTAAACTGTTGCTTGATGTTAAAAACCCCATGGGGTTGTCTTAGACTCAGTAGTTAGTATTGCAAATGTGGCTGATGTTATGTTCAGATTCTCAGCTCACAGGTATTGTGATGTGCAACATGCTTAAACTATGTCTCTGCTTCTGGTAGATCTGAAAACTGACCTGGACTTCACTTCCCTACTCTGGAAGATAAGCGACCCACAGTGCTTCCCTCTGTAAATACTAAGTCCATAATAATATTTATATTTATTTCTAAATTCCTAACAGGCCACAGGCTTAATTCCAAATTTTAAAAATATAATTTTAACATTAATTTAGAAAGCTAAAATAGTGAATGAGAAATGGTTAGACAATACTAGAAAACACATAGGTAAGGATTTGTCTATACAATTGCATTGGAGATAAAGATATAGATACTCTTTAGATCTATTTTGTGTCTAGAATCAGCTATCTTTGACAAGATTATTGAAGATGACTCTGAAATCTACAGCTTTGTTTATTGGATTATACTGACTAGATTGAAAATGAATGTACACAAAGAAGTAAGTAGTTTTCAATGCATTTAGTTTTAAGTAAATCCTTCTAGATTTACATGTGAGTATTGGTGTTTTAAAATGAAATATTACAGAGATGTTAATATAAATGATGGACTTGGGAGATAAAGGAAACAACTGCTTTGGTGTCTTTGAGAAGAGTATCGACCAAATAAGACAGTCTGAGAAAACAGGTAAAGGGTGAGAAAGTAGAAAAACAAAACAAAAACAATAACACACACTCCACAAAGCATAAAAAGAACAGGTGCTGGTGAACCTAAAAGAAGAGTTCTAGAGAGATAATTCATGCCCACATATCTGCAAGGGAGAGTTTAAAGGATGCATAACTGAAAACAGTGTTGACCTTTTTAGCCGACACGAGAATTCCTAAATCTGGAGGTGTTTTCATCCAGTATTTAACTGAGTAACAGAAAAACAAAAACAAAACATGGGTCTTAATGGCAACACGTGTGTCCGAATGTGCGACATTCCTATTGGTCTATGAATTGTGGAGTGTCCCAGGAAAGACCGATTACGGAGGAGTGGACTGCTATCCCTCAGTTCTTTCTTCCCACTCACTGCACTCTTGTCTTGACTCCTCAGGACTAGCATTTGTACCCCTCCTTGGAGGGAAATTAAAAACCTGGACTAAAATTTCTATGAAATGAAGATGCATTCTAACACTAGTCACCTCATGCTTATATATACAAAGGTAGTTAGTTTTTGACACATGGATAGCACCACTTTCCCTTAATTGTATTTTTGTCTAAAGCTAATTTCAGTCATTCTTGCTTTTGAGCTAAAGAAGTCTTCCCTACAAACCATAAGCCATTTTTACTTGAGCTGTTATAAAATATTAAATCAATTTTAATTGAGCTATCCTAAGGGTATTTATTATTTATTTATTACATCAAGACCCATATATTCATGGAAAGTGGACTGGAGCCTTATTTCCAAGATGGGGCTGATGTGCTCTGTGCTTTACCACATTTCTTTCTTTGCCAACGACTTAAACAACAGCCAGCTTGGGCTCATCTTGAAAGCCATGTGGATTTCCTTGAAGATTTGAAAACTTTTCCATAAAGCTTATCTGACACCCCCAACACCTAACCATATGACCTCAAGGCTAGAGTGTATCTTTCCTAGATATGCATTTTATCGGTTGGGAAGACATGAATGGAACCTCAGTATAAAGTGGTGACAAGATAATCTTTGTACTGCAAAGAATTTTGTGAAAAATCTCAACTTCCCTCTCAGCCTTACTTTCTGAGAGGTGGTACACTGAGGATAGGGAGAAATTTGTCACCACGGCTGTCTCATTTGGTGGTACTGAGGGTTATATCTATGGTATCATTTGGAGAATAGTATGAATAATTGACAGATCAGCTGTGGTATCAAATGAATCAGTTCAAAGTCAAGATTGTTCATGAACTTCTTATGTAACTTGGGGACAAAAACTTGTAATTTATTAATAGCCATTTTTTCCATTTGTGTGTGGTATTTGTGTTTGAGTAATTTGAAGTTTATGCAAAATAGTAAAAATAAAGTGATAGCCGGGCGTTGGTGGTGCACGCCTTTAATCCCAGCACTCGGGAGGCAGAGGCAGGTGGATCTCTGTGAGTTCGAGGCCAGCCTGGGCTACCAAGTGAGCTCCAGGAAAGGCGCAAAGCTACACAGAGAAACCCTGTCTCGAAAAACCAAAATAAATAAATAAATAAATAAATAAATAAATAAATAAATAAATAAAAATAAAGTGATTAGCACAGTGTCTCAATCACAAGACATTTAATAAAAAACAGCTTTTAAATCATCACACAATTATTTGTAATACATATGTTATTGTGCAACAGAATTAGAATTGCTATTGACTTCTAGAAATGTTTATCAGACAAAAATTATGATAAAAGTCCCTATGTTCTTCACTGAGATTTTTATTTTTATTTTAATTCTAAGCCATAACATGGGGTACTGAAGAACAACACGTAGAAAGGTTATGACGATAAGGTGTCCAATCTTGGTTCTATTTTTGTAGTTTATACTATGATATTCTGATATGTCACTTTATTTAATGCCAATTTGAGGAAAAGTTATAGCAAATGAGAAGCATACTGACTTTTTTGATTCATATTGTCTGTGGATGACTACAGAAAATTGAGCCTTCTCTGAGTGTTAGAAAATCCTTGAGAGGCACTATCATCATGCCATCTCTGAATAAACCCAGCATTGGACCAGACGAGTTCAAGTTAATATCTCTTCATGAAGCAGTTCAGTGTATTTTCCACTACCAGCAAAAAAAGAACTTGAGGGGAGTAGAGATGACTCAGAGTGTAAAGAGACTGGCTACGCATACCTGGGGACTGGAGTTCCACTCTCAGAACTCACAGGAAGATAGAAGGAGAGAACTGACTCTACAGGGTTGTCTTCTGATCTGTACATGTGTAACACAGTACACACACACACACACACACATATACACACACACACAGATATACACACATACACACACATGTGCATGCACACACGCATGAGCACTATGATGATGGTGATAATGATGATGATGATGATGGTTTTAAAAATTAAGAAGCAAGGAATTGAACAGTCACCCATTGTGCATAAGGACATTCGTGCAATTAAGTGCTGCAATCATGTGTATCATTTCAATTAATCTGTTAAAATGTGTGCTATTTTTTTACCCATCCCTTAATGAATTAACAGAAAATTAGAACAGTTGGAGAACTTACTCAAGTAGTAAATTTAGAACCAGATACTGAATTCTTCCTAGTATAGTATTTCAAGCATGTTAGGGTAAAGAATTAGAATAATCTAGCAAAAACATGTACTCATATAATCAATGCTACATGCAGAAAACATAGCTAGTTATGATTTAGAATATAGAAAAAATAGCCATTGATATGTGGTTGTTAATGGTAAAGGGATAACCTCTAAATATCCCTTCTTAATCTTTTAGGATCTACTTTAAACAGAATTATGACTATAAGAATCAACATAATTTTAAGATATTCACAGAAAATGTCAAGTGTCAAGAAATACCTAGGCCCTAGAAACTGCAAAATGCATTCTTAAGTACAAATTCATCATAATTCTGAAACTGACAAAACTGTACTCTCAATTTTGGACAGTGTGAAGAAATGACTCATTTGGACAAACATTTTATATTTAGTGGTTTGTGTTTCTTGACACAATTTTAATTCTGTCACTAATTCCAATGTGATATCTTTGGAAATTTGTATCAGAATTGCCTGTCCCTCCTTCTTTCTTAATTTATTTTTAAATATTTTATTAATTCTTTGAGAATTTTATAAAATGAACTTTAAACATATTCACTACTCCAAACTCCTCCTTTTATCACCTTCTCAATTCTTCCACCCCTTCCTACCAACCTTTAGGTTTCTTCCTGCTGCTCCTCTCCCTGCCTCCTTCTCCTCCTTCTCCCCCACCTCCTTCTCTTCTTTCTTCTTTTCCATCTAATCCAGTTTGAGCGGCCCAGTCAGTCTTCGGAATGGGGTCTAACCTTGTGCAAGGTCAGTCCACCCACATTCCCATAATTAAGGAAAGCTGCCTCTCCCTCTTCTAGCAGCTAGCACGTCCTCATCTAGTGGTGAGATTACACACCCCTCTTTCCTAGTCTGTGCTAGGATGTTGTCTGGCTGAAGCTTGCTTAGTCTTGTGCTTGCTGTCACAGCCACTGTGAGTTCCGGTGCACATCTGCTATGCTGTGTTGGGAAAACACTGTTCTCTGAAGTCGTCTGCCATCTCCACCTCTTGCAATCTTTTCATCTCCTCTTCTCTAAAAGTCCCTGAGTCTCAGGGTAAGGTATGAATGTCGGATTTAGGCCTGGCCACTCCACAGTCTTTTTTTCTCTGCACATTGACCAGTTGGGAGTCTCTGCGTAGATTGTCATTTACTACAAGAAAAAGCCTCTGTGTCAAAAATAGTAATATTCTATTCACCTAGAGAATACATTAGTGAAATAAATAAAATATTATTATTATCATTATTAAATATTATTATTAACATAAAATATTATTTTAAGATATGAAGGTGGTAAATTTTAAACTTAAGTTGTTACTATAACTTAAACTTGCTGAATGTTAGCTATGTGAAACTTTTTAAATTGAAGCCCCATTAGGGACAAAGTAGATCATTTCAAGAAAGCAGTCATATCATTTTAATATTCAGTGGTTAGTATAAAAAGACTTAGCATTGACTAAATGTACTTCTTTATTGAGGAGAGGGATGGCCATCTCCCATTATTTTTTAGTAGTAGTCTTTAAAAACTCTACTCACAAGCTGAATTCTTTTAAAGCTAAGCGGGAAAAAGTCCTAATGGAAAAGTAAGATCCCACTATGTGGCCTGAAACCATGTAACACTGTTTCTCAAATGGGAAAAGAGGAAGAGAGAAAAATGTGATGAACCCTTAATACTCTAAGCTCCTCTAACTGAGATGTGGTGGTAATTGCTTTTTATTTTTCGTGCCATCTCCTGGAAATGGTAATGCTTTCAAGTGAGGATCAAAGAGAATGACCTACATACAAAATAGATTGTAGTATGTAGTTACATTTTTCATCCTTTGTAATATGCTTTTTGCAACCATACTTCTAACAAGAAACACAGCATAATACTCGTCATTTTTTAAAATGAGCTGTCACTGAGGTCAGATGGGATACTTGGAAACTAGAAAAAAAAGATGATTTTGTCCAAGGTGTTAATGCCAATGGATAAATTAGTCTACACACACCACCCTTATGCACTTAAAGGAAATAAAATTCAAGATTCAGAAATACATACTCTGAATAGATACATTATTTCTCTCTAATGGGATATATGTATGTTCTCTCTCTCTCTCTCTCTCTCTTTCTCTGTGTGTGTGTGTGTGTGTGTATGTGTATGTGTGTGTGTGTGTGTGTGTGTGAGAGAGAGAGAGAGAGAGAGAGAGAGAGAGAGAGCAGAAAAACTTACATCACCTACTGTTTTTAGCCCTAAAGATTCTTTAAAACAAATGTTTTAATATAAGGAGAAAAGATAGAATGCCATCATTTTATGGCTTATAATCACATTTTATATACAAATGAAGTTTTATTTATTTATTTTATTTATTTCCAAAACTGATCAATCAGATTCCCATATATTAACCACATAATTCACTCTGAACATTTCACAGGGAAAGGCATCTCTTGTCAAGCAATCATGAGACGGTCTGGTCCCTAATAATGTGAATTTTCCCAGAGGAATAATACATTAAGATATTATTAGTTCACCTGAGGCACTAGATATCCCCACTGATGAAAAGTGCCTGAAACACAGGATTTCTAGGAAAGTATCCTAACTAGGAATTGGCAGAGAACAGATTCAGGAGCAGCAGGAAAAAGGCAGATGACTCATTTGCAGATTCTCCCCAGGGCTGTCCATTTGCAATCTTCTTCCCCTTAACAGGTTAAAAATGTATCTGATGCTCTAATGATACTTACAAAGTAGTAGTGGTGACTCTTTTGGTGCCACCGTCCATTTGATTGCAGAAGGTGAAATGAGTTCTATTTAGTGACCACCCAGGTAGGGTGAGTGCATTGAAACATATCACACCGGTATAGATCAGAAATGACTTCTCTTCGGTAAAGATATCCAAAGTGGCATTTCCTTGTAATAGATTCCTCTTCTTTTGAAAGGGAAAATTAGTTTCAGCATAGACCTTGTCCACATGTGGAGTCACTCATTTCAGGGAGGAGCAAGGGAACTGATGATGTTGATCAACATGTATGAGCAACTTTGGTATATCTGCAAAGAGCTTTAAGGATGTGCAACAAAATAAAAATGGATTAGGCAAGAAAAATATAGCTACATTTGCTTTTAGATAGCAGATTCATGTGTTTTGTACAGAGCCTGACATGTTATTCTTGAGTAACTATTATTGACTCTTATTTTTTCCTGTAATCGTGATAAAACTTATTATGTACTCCCATTAAAAGAAGCACTATTTCTACATTATCACACTCAAGACAACAGACCACTTAAACAATTTAATAAAATGGCTGTCTGAGGAGAAAAAGAATTCATATAAAATACTTTTAACATTAAATACTGGTACAAAAATGCTTTTATTTGGAACTAGTGTTATGTTCCAAATGAACTTGGCTACCTTGTCAAGAAAACCTCCCAAATGAGATAGCAATATTTACTGAAACATTTTCATAATGTTCTGCTGATCCAAGCTCTGCTTGAGTGTGCACTCAGTGATACTTTCATAGATGAGCAAACACCTCCATACCAAACTCAGGAGATGAAAACATAACATTTGTCCAAACCAAAAATGCTTGAAAAAATATGAAAATGTGCTTCTCATTTACAAAAATTATATTCTATAAAACTTGAGAATCCTGCATTCAGAGGATGGAGTGAAAAGTTTCTTAAATTATTAAACTTAAAAAAATAGCAGTAAGCAGCATTGCTAAAAAAGTCAGCCAGATTAAATGTATTCTTGGTAAACATGAATTGACTAAATTAACCATTCAATATATTAATATTTGTAAATGTCTATAATGAACCTTCTAAAGAATTCCCACCTGTGATGCATGGCATGGCTTCACACTCATTTCAGTTGTTAACTTTGAGAGAAGATATACTTTGTAAAATCAGTGACAATAAAAACCAATGGGATAGGGTTTCAAAGTACGGCTTCAAACACACAGTATAGTTTTTATTTTGAATATCCTTTTCTCATAAGAATCTTTGGAACTAAAATGTAATTAAAATTTTTACTTAAAATAAGTGTACAGATTTCCCTTTTTGGTTTTTGATGCTTTGTGCCATCGTTACAGTAAATGGTGAGATTTTTTTTTCTTTTAATGAACAATGTGTGCCAAGCACTGCACTGTTAACACAGATACTACAATCTTGGCTAAATAATAAGAACATATAATTTCTGCCAGAGAAACACAGAAAAAGAAATGTCCAATAGTCAACTAGTTCTAACCAGCAAGGACTCCAGTGAGGTCATAAGTTTGAGTTACAGATTCCAAGCTTTGAAAATACATTTTTGGTTGCCTTTAAGGAGATAGCTACAAGAAAAGGGAGCCTTAGGATCTTTCTTCTTTGTTTCCTCCTCTTCTTCCATCTTCTTCTTAATATCATTAGTTTTCACATATGTGGGTATAACCCACACACCATGGGGGTCGTCTAGTGGATGAATAGTTAGATTTGCTGATATCTGTGTGTGGAGCTTGCTAACCCAGGATGCTCTTACATGCCTCCCAGTCCTAACAGTATTAGCTCTGCATTTCCTTGCTCTCCAATCTGTCCATCTAGAAAATGTCATTTTTCAATTAAACAGCAATTTCTTAATGAACTGCTCTAAGTTAAGAGAATATAATTTTGTTTGGCATTGATACAATTTAGACAAATGATGTAGACAATAGATTCCTGAGCTAACTGTTAGGGTCATAATTCAAAGTATTCTTTTGGTTATTTGATGATTATTATACAAGACTAAAAACAGCTTCTGTATTATTTACCTCCTATTTTAGGTGTGTAGACATCTCTAAAAGAAGATATTTTTCCATACAACTTCAGCATACCTATGTGGGGTGCTATATTTTTGGGGTTGTCAAGTTCACATTTTAGAGCATACACTTGCTGACTCTAGCAATAATTGCTCACAGGTCTCTTAAAAATTCATGCATAAAGATATATCTGCTGAACAGGTAGATACATCTTACTATTCATACAAAGGTTTGATCCAAGACTGGGTTATACTCTAATGTCTAAGTTGAAGCCCATCATTAATAAATAGGAAATATCAACTCTGCATGAGGCTTATTTTCATTTACTTATCAGTTGGGCTGTTCATTGAATTGGTTAGTCTTAGGAGTCTCTGGCCCTCGGAGGAAAAAGAAAACATTCATGAGATTTCTATTTTTCATCTGGGACACTTTTCATGTCCAAAATCCAACAATCTGCATTTGTCACCAATTAGATCAACTTGCAAGGAACTGGCTCTTTGACACCATTGGATAATCAAGTAGACAGAATCTGGGCAACTGGTCACTATGATGCTCCTCAGATCCTCAGTGAGTCCATGGTTTTGCAGCTCAGTAGTTTGATGGTCAATGTTTCAGCATCCATGCTTATTTGTAGAAATACTATTAAAACTCTGAATCAAAACCCATAATACTATTTTATAGTAAATTCATTTATATATTATTTATGCCTATAATACATTTTGTTCATAAACAATTTTTCATTATTTTGGGAGAAATCATACTTGTAAACATTGGATTGGAACTTAAAAAGGAACAAACTAATTTATTCTCTTCTTGTGTTCTTTTCTTTCACCTGGGCAGTCCAGTATATATACACATTACTAATCATTTAGTGTTAATATTAATCTCTTTGAGTTGCCAAAGTAATTTATGTGCATGTACTTAACTCCTGTGTCATTCTGATAAAAGCAAAATTCTTTTTAATCTGTAATATGTGGCTAGGAAACAAAGTCTCTTAGGACCTCACATGTTAACTCTATCTACATCAGTGGTTCTTAACCTTCCTAATGCTGTGACCCCTTAATATAATTCCTCATGTTGTGGTGAACCCCAATCATAAAATTATTTCATTGATACCTCATAACTGTAATTTTGCTACTGTTATGACTTTTAATGTAAATGCCTGATATTGCTATCTGATATTTGACAACTGTGAAAAAGCCATTTGATCCCTAAGGGGGGTCCAGACTCACAGGTTGAGAACCATTGATCTACATCCATAATGGGAGGGTACAGTTCAAAATATAATAATCTTTTAGTATACTGCCTGCTATGTCTTTTGATTTCCTACTCAAAAGTTCTGTAACATAAAACTAGCATATGGTAATAAATTCCATATTCATATATAAAAGAATATATATATGAATAAATATGGAATTTATTATATATATTAAAAGCATCCATAATACTTTTTCCTAAGTAACATGAAAATCTATATGATACATATTTAATATTTCAATCCCATTTCCAATTTACAAAATATCAAAGTAAAATAGCTAATGAGTTTTCTTCTTCCTTGGTGGCTACAACCAAATTTTGTGATCATTATCTGTTCACTGTTCAATGTTAGTGTATCTTTTGTTACTTTGAAAATACATATATGATCAATCAAACCATATTTTAAAATTTTGGCAATGGTCGAGAGAAAGCCCGAACTGACCTACTCTGGTGGCCGAACACCCTGTCGTGATAGAACTCTGATCCAATGACTGATGGAAGCAGATACAGAGATCCACGGCCAGGCCCCAGGTGGAGCTCCGGGAGTCCAATCAGCAAGAGAGAGGAGGGATTGTATGAGAGAGAGAGATGTTGAGACCATGATTGGAAAAACCACAGGAACCAATAACCAAACTAGTGGAAACACATGAATTATGAACCAATAGCTGTGGAGCCCCCATGGAACTGGATCAGGCCCTCTAGATAAATGAGACAGTTGATTAGGTTGAACTGTTTGGGAGGCCCCCAGGCAATGGAATGGGGACCTGTCCTTAGTGCATGAGCTGGCTTTTTGGAACCTAGGGCCTATGCTGGGACACTTTGCTCAGCCTGGGTGAAGGGAGGAGGGGACTGAACCTGCCTTGACTGAATCTACCAGTCTGAGCTGAATCCCCAGGAGAATCCTTGCCCTGGAGGAATGGAGCATAGATTGGGGGGGAAGGGGAGGAGGAGGGAGGACAGGGGAATCTCTGGCTGATATGTAAAATTAAATTAATTAAAAAATTTTAAAAAAGAAAAAATATTGATAACCATACTTAAGATATTAAATTAATTTTCTAAAAAAAAAATTGACCTGGAAGTAGTTTCTTTATAGAGAACTTGTAGAAAAATAGTGTGTGTAAGTGTGTGTGTGTGTGTGTGTGTGTGTGTGTGTGTGTGTGTGTACACTTGTGTGTGGTCATGCCTAACCCATATCCACCATAAAGAGAAGCAGAAAGTACAGGACAGATCATCTTAACTTGATCTAAAATATAGTTCTTATTAACACAGATGATTTTAGCACTGTCCCATACATAAGTAGAGTCCCCATTTCCACATGCCCCTTTTGAATAAACCACTGCGAAGTTGCCAAAGGCACACAATCAAAAGACCTGCCAGTTAGCCTCAACCCATTTAAGGAGTGCTCTCCAACAACACCAATCTAAGAATTGGAACACAGTCACTGCTTCTTGACACCCACTGACTTATTTTGATAAATATTTGTTTTATGTTAGTTATGAAAGGAATACTTCTCATGGTAGGTAGCCTAGAAAAACACATCAAGAACTTTTATTAAAAATAATAAAGATTTCCACCAATAACTCTCCAAGATGTAGCATCTTATAATATGCATTCAAGGGTGCAGGAGTACTTCAAAATTGTGGAGATCTAACCTTGAAGCTTTCTGTGTGCTCAATGGAGACACCATAGGTTACAAGGATTCTCCAGACAGCTCTCTGGCTGCCTTTTATTTAAATTTATTATGTCCAGCAGTACCATGCACAAGTCCATAAAGTAGTAGCTAACTACTATACTTCTGAGATTTAAGTGTCTCATTGAATATCGATTGGAGTTTCTCCAGATACTATGTTGACACAAAATGAACTCAACTGCTTGGGTCTGGCTGCTGCACCATCTGTCTTGGTGGTCTACAAATGGTTCTAAATTGATGAACAAATCATGTCCAAGAGAGTTTTAAAATGCCATTGAATTAAGCCAGGATTAATGCTGGTATAAAGGCAGTTGAGAGAAGTGAGCTATAAAGCTCCTTAGACGTTTCACTTCCACAACCTCTTTTCAAGGATGGCAAACCAAGCTGAGAAATGCATCTCTAAACCAAAACTAGGATAATTATTACAGATTCCAGACTGGAAATGACAGCTACTGGCTGCCCCTAAAAAACCAACCAACCAACAAAGAACCTGAGCTCAATGGTAAAATGGTCTAGTATGCAAAGTTGGTAGATATTGGGCATTTAAAAAAAAAATCTGAATTTGAGGATATATTTTGCTGAGGAAATTCTGAAATTTGGGGGAAAATTTTAAATGACAGATTTTTCTTTTTTTAGGAAGTATCAACAAATTCCACACATATTACAGTATTAGAGAGCAAAGTTATCAAATATTTTATAATTATTTAAAGTATGTTTGTATTCTGCTGTATATGTACCTATGTATACTACACATTGCGCCAATAGAGATGTAAACAAATAGCATGAAGATGATTCAAAAGACCAATGACATAAATTTCTGTGAGTCAAAAACTAGTAAGCACATAAATATGTTGAGACAGAAAGAAGAAAATATAATTAATGGATTTCAGAATTAAATCTCATGGAACTTTGGCTGAGTACATTTTCTAAAATTGCTTGCTTAAATACAGATTTTTTGCTTTGAATATGTACATTGAATTGTTACACTGTATCATTTAAATATGTTCAATTGTCATGGTTCCACTATGAAAGAACTACTCTTGGCAACATTCTGCACCGATAGCTTTTGGAAGTCTTCAGTATTCATTATTTGAAACTGGACCTTCAATGCTATCTTATCCTGAGAACATCACAAATAAATTTTCCCCCTCAACTATTCTTGTTCATTGCATTTTCAAGTTTGGTATCTACCAACTTTTCCAGTTAATGTTAAAGAATGATGAAAGAATGAAGCTTGCAATTATTTGAGAAGAAATGTCTCATACTCCAGATTTTTCTTTTTCTTTCCTTCTTTCTTTCTTTCTTTCTTTCTTTCTTTCTTTCTTTCTTTCTTTCTTTCTTTCTTTCTTTCTTTCTTTCTTTCTTTCTCTCTCTCTCTTTCTATCTATCTATCTATCTATCTATCTATCTATCTATCTATCTATCTATCTTTCCTTCTTTTTTGTATTCTGAGTTTACATTTCACTAGGAAATTATTAAGCTTTAACACTACTAATTTCTTAAATAGGTGGTGTCTAACCTTACCACTTCACTTCAATCTGACAATGATTTCCTTCTTAGGTAGTTATAATCTCTCTCTCTCTGCTCTCTGGAATGTAATGTGAGGTTTGTTGTCACTCATCATGGACATGTTTACGAAATTAAAAAAATAATGGATGAGCTTTATCAGCAGACTCTCAAAATATGGCTCTAATGAAGGTTACTAATGAACTACAAGTTTTATTCTATAAGAGGTGCATAAATGTCCATAAACGCAGTTATAAACTCTGTGAAAATTAAAATGCTTCTTAAGATTTCTGCGATTTTTTAGTTTTCAGAACAATTGCATGTCTTATGAGACTGTATATGAATCACACTGAAGTTTCATTGTTTGAATGATAAATTTTAACTAAAAGAAAGTGTATTTAAAGGCATAAAGAACAGCTATTTTTTTTCTGCTCTCTCCTGTAATGTCAACATGTGGGTTTCCCATATCAAACAATTCTCCAATTCAAGATGGTCCTTAATTTGATTCCAAACAACTAACTTCCACATGAGCATCAGTTTAGGAGTTGATCTCATATGGCTCACTGCACGTCCAGCGTCATTGTAAGCAGTGGGTCCCTAAATGGCTGCAGGTATTATGACTAATATCCAATATTCTCATGGCGCTTCCTCAGGTCATGTGCCAAACACATTAGTTAACTACTACCAGTTATTAAAACTGCAATAAAGGCTCTTATAAAGGGAACAAAGAACATTTAGAAAAGGTAGATAAGATGAGATCTTCAATAGCTGAAGTGCAAGTTCTGGAGTTGGAATGCACCACCCTCCCAAAGCGTATCAGCCTGGAACTTCTCGGCATTCATCGTTTGGGGATTTGATGAGGCTTGCCTTAAATAGACATGGTTGATTAACTCATAAGCCTTGTAATTAGCTCAATTGCCAGCCTCCCATTACTCTCTCCAGAAGTCAGGGTGAAGCTGGCATTTCCATCTGTCTAATCTGTAGTTTCTACTCTGCCCTCAGATGACACTTTGCCCCCAAGGATATCAAGTGATGAAGTGTCCCCTGTGTGTTCTAGGGGACAAGGAGGCTGTTGTGTGTCTTGTTCTGTACAACCTTCTCAGTGAAGCAGGACAGGTCTGGGTTATCACTGCAAATGTAGTCTTGTTTCCATTTCCATTCATTGATACCAAATGTTCTCCAAAAGATAATTCATCAGTTAATTTCAATGTTTCTGAATTAGAGTTAGGGCTGCTCTGGTAGGAAACCTTATCTCAACTCCAAGATATTTAATTAAAGTATATGTAAAAACATTTTGTAAGAAAGTGTACTAAAGTAAACAAAGCAATAAACATCTGTTCTCATTGGCAGTTTTTATTAGTATAGTTTTGACTCCTTCCTAATGTCAATTGGTTTGACTGCAGATATGCTGGTTTTGAAGTTTCCCAAGCTCCCATTAGAATTTGGCTTCTCATTTTCTTACCATGCTTTGGATAAGACCTGTGAACTAAACCCCAGGCATCTGATTGTCTCTTGTATAACATGTCCATGTCAGTTGAGTTTTACTCTTGTTTCTTTGGTATTTAAGCACAAGATACATTTTAAGAGAAAAACATTTCCTTGCCTTTCTCAGCCCTTGCACTGAGCCTATGTTTAGACAGCTTTCTGTAGATACCTTTAAAACAGAGGCCAAATTTACAATGCTGCACAGTATCAATTAATATTGGAATCTTTTAATGGAATATGTCAATGAATTGAGGAATTTAGAAAATTAAGCTTTTGAGTGTATTAATATACTATCTGCATTTATAAAATTTTAAAGATATTTGACTGTAAGAGGAGGTAAGCAGATAAAATCAAAATAAATGACTGTAAGGACATATGGTTCATGGATGTCTTCCCCTGAGCAATATTTAAGTAGATGAACCTTCTCATTAGGTTTTCCAGCCCTTTCTTCTTGTTCCTTCTCAGTCTCATGCTTATGTTTGTCAGGTATCTAGTCACTTCTCCAACCTCTTAAGGCTACATGCAGCCCACAGATTCCCTGGAGAAGGCACCATCTTATAGAAGTGCCTATTTTCATCCAGCATGAGCATTTTAAAGAACCAGTTCTCTGCTGGCGACTAGAGCAAATGTACTTTGTGTAAAATGCATTTTAAATATTGTTTTTCATAAGAGAGTGAAAGCAAAGGAAGAAAACTGGTGATTAGCAATTTCCATAAAGACCAAGCTTCAGTATTTTAATCCTTCACTTTACACTCTCATTCTCAAACAGTAGGTTTTTAACTCATAAAATGATTTTCATCCACCACAATATTTCAAATCTTCCACTTACTTATGGTTATACTTCAAAAGAACATGCTCTTAATCTATGAAGTGTAGTAATTCAGGAGTTTTACTGAACCAAGAGTCTTTTTAGGAAGTAGCTTCCACTTGAAAAACCATAGAAAGAGTTCTAGGATCATGTGATGTGAAAATCACACATGTGCAACCAGTTTTTACTATTTAAAATAAAAAAATATGCACAATGAAGTGGAGCGAAATCCACAATTTAATGTTAAAAGTAAAACTTTGATAGCAAATAGCATGGGTGGTTAATTAAAGGCCTCTGGTCTACCTTCCCAAAAATAATCTGGGAAATGGATGAGATTTTAATACTTAGAAAGAAGTGCCTGCTGTCATGCTTGATGACCTGAGTTTTATCCTCAGAACAAACATGGTAGAAGAGGAGACATGCCATGGCATGTGCATACACATGCATACCCCAAAATAACCAAACATAAATAAATAAATATTTTTAAATGGCAAAATAGTGGTAAGAACAGTAAACTCAAAATAGAAAGGCACCACAAGTTTCCAGTGGGGCAGAAGGGATGGTATTTGCTATTTAAGAGACATTGGATCATTCTGGAGATCATTTTGATTGTCCCAGCTACAGTGGTGGTGGGCAGAGCAGTATGTGCATGTAGGTAGTACACAGAGAGCAGAAATACAGTGAAAGATCCTATAGCCCAGCCCCTCTTGGCTTTCCATTACAGCAATCAATTATCTTGCCCAAAATAGTGGTAATGTTGAGAGAATCTTTGTTTGATGAAACTCTCTACCCTATGAAGAAAAGAAATGGAAAAACAAACAAGAAAACTTATTATGTTCAGATACAAAGATTATTAAATGGTGTGTCTTGTATTTTTTCTGTTAATTTTCCACTTTTTCCACTTATTAAATTAGATTCTCTACCATGGAGCATTCACCTATGAGATATTCATAAGTGAATGAAATTTTTTCAGAAACAAACATCAATTGTTGTTATGATTTGGACAAATAGTACATCTTCCCTAGGCTAATGTTTGAAGTTTTGATCTCTAACTAGTTGTTTGGCTGAGAGGTCATTGAATTTTTATGAAAGAACTCCTGAACAGATATCCTTGATAAGTTTGTACCTGGATGGCCCACAGGAAGATGGGCTCTGTCTGAAGGAACTAGGCCTTTGTGAATTTGCCTTTGAAGAATAGGTCTCATCCCTGGATCTTTCTGCTCTTGTTCTCTCTGCTTCTTGGCTGCCAAGAGGTAAGCAGCTTTCTGCCATCATGATACTTCTTCACTTCCATAGACCAGATAGTCATGCATTACAATGTTTGAAATCACGGTCCAAAAATCATCATTTGTGTCTTTTAATTTTTTCCTCAGATATTATGTCACCATAATAATAATTGACATATATAGAAAATTGGTATGAAAAGTGAGACTGTCACTGTATCTGACCGCATGAGTTAAAGGCCATTACAATTGATTCTTGGAATGAATTTAAAAAATTTAGAGAAGCAGCCTAGACAGAGCTTAATGGAAGTTTTTGGCAGGTGCTCAGTAGAGGAGAATGCCAGTTAGGAACAAAACCAGTAATGACCATACTTGTGAGGGTTCAAATGGGCACAAGGATTCTCCTAGGAGTTGAACTGCCTGACGTATGTATTATGTTTTTGCCAAGAATGTATATGTATTTTGCTCATGTCCTGCACCTAAGTGTGCATGAGTGATGAACTAGTGGATGAAATTTCAAGGTAGTTGTGTTAGTGACTTTTTCATGTGTTTCCACTAGTTTGGCTATTTGTCCCTGTGCTTTTTCCAATCATGGTCTCAATATTTCTTGCTCATATAATCCCTCCTCTCTCTTGCCGATTGGACTCCTGGAGCTCCACCTGGGGCCTGGCCGTGGATCTCTGTATCTACTTCCATTAGTCACTGGATGAGAGTTCTATCATGACAGTTAGGGTGTTCAGCCATCCAATCACTAGAGTAGGTTCGGCTTTCTCTCAACCATTGCCAGTAGTCTATTGTGGAGGTATCTTTGTGGATTTCTGTGGACCTCTCTAGCACTTTGCTTCTTCCTATTCTCATGGGGTCTTCATTTGTCATGGTATCTATTTCCTTGTTCTCCCTCTCTATTCTTGATCTAGCTGGGATCTCTCGCTCCCCTAAGCTCTCTTTCCCCCAACCCTTGCCCTTCATTACCCCCTTCATGTCCAGTTTGCTCATGTAGATCTCATCCATTTCTCTGTTGTTGGGTGATCCCCATGTCTTCCTTAGGGTCCTCTTTACTAGGTAGCCTCCCTGGAGTTGTGAGTAGCAGTCTGGTCATCTAGTATCCACCTATGAGTGAATACATACCATGTTTGTCTGGGTTACCTCACTCAGGATGATTTTTTCTAGATCCATCCGTTTGCCTGTAAACCTCATGATGTTATTGTTTTTCTCTGCTGAGTAGTACTCCATTGTGTATATGTACCACATTTTATTTATCCACTGTTTAGTTGAAGGGCATCTAGGTGACTTCTTCATTTCTGTGCTAGAATACCTGATAGAAGAATACTTTAAAAAGAAAAGAAGTGTTTATTTCAGATCATTGTTTGAGGATGAAGCCCATCAAGGTGGGAAAAATGCAATGGTAGTTGTAGGGGTTCAATGGTGGGGTTCAGTCCCGATCTAAGGGTTCCTTGAAGAGGGGAATAGGCATTCAGAAATGATAGATAGAAATATGGAAGTAGATGAAGAAAATTGTTAGCGACACGGGATAGTTTTGGAAGGGCCCTGGGTCAATATCCAGCAGTCTTGAGTTTGTTTCTAATGGGCTTTTTATATACCAACAAGGGGAGAGGCAAAAGGCATCCCCCTTTCAAGATCAAAGCACAACAGTCAACCAAGTGTAAGCCCTTTAAAATACTTGGTAGCCATGCCTTTGGCCAAATCATTCTACCATGCAGCCCTGGAGAGCAACAAAAACTCTGACTCTCTGACCTTGAGTCAAACCACAAGTTGGAATCTTTGTGGGCTCCCACCAATTCCTTCTTCTTAGTATATTTTTAAAAAGTCCCCCTGGACCTCTCAGATGACTGTGTACTATCTGAAAAATCTCAAGTGAAGGTGCAGAGCTTAGCTCCTTATGGTTGCAATACCTCCTAATAAAGGAGTATAGGATGGCCTTTTTAAATTGGTCCAGGATGTCTACAGCAGTCTTAGCTGCATCAAACCTTTTTAAAATCAGTCATTGTGAATAGAATAGTCCATACATATCCAATTATATTCAGCAAGGCATTTCAAATGAACTCCCATCTTTAACCAAGGAAATTAGGGCCTGGAAATTACCAACCTAGACATTTTGCAATGTCTACTCAAGGCCTTTTGAATTCCTTGGCTGAACCTGTAACCCCTTATCCTCACACCATAGTTCACTAACATTAGCAGGTTAACACTATAATTCTAGCATAAATATTAACAGTAGACACTATTACAATTCTTATAAACTTATATCCAAAAGTAAACTCTTAATAGAACTATTTACATTTCCTAAACTTTAGCAATCTCTTAATAGAACTATTTATATTTCCTACTATTCCTACATAAAATAGTTTGTAAGTCACCACAGTTGATAGAGTATATATATGTAGGTGAAATAAAAATTGTCCCATTTCTGAAGTCTGAAATGTTCAAAAAGCCAGTTCTGATACCAGTCTTAATGTTCCACTGAAAGCTCAAAATCAGGGCCTGGCTTACTAGCTGCCCTGAAGTCTTTGTATAGCTGTCCAGGTTATAATGAATCTGAAGCAAAAAGCTCCAAATAAAAAGAAACGCATAACCAAAAAGTTGTTGAAGTTCTCTTGAGTGCAACAATTCAATTTAAACAAGAGTCTCTGAAACTTTGCTCTCAGTTACAGTGGTGCCTTCCAGCAGATAGCCTTCCTCTAGGAAATCTGCTCCAGGGAGAATGCGGTGCCATAGTAGGTAGCTGGTGTAGACCTCTTTGAAAGAGCTCTCTATGCCACCAGCGTGAACTAGGAAACTGTTTCTTAAAGGAGCCACACGTTTGTTCACCACAAGCAAACAGAAGCTGAGTGGCTTTGGCTGCTGGCTCTGGCCCATATTGGTTTTACAGTCCCATCCCTGGGGCCTGAGGACTCAAGGTACCTCTCCACGATATGAGCTGAGGCTTACATTCAGCACTCCAGCCCCCTTTACCTGCTCTGCCCATGGGTGGTCTTCCTCTGTGTACTGCTTTGCTTGCACGACATTCTCTCAGGGCAGCTCCATGGCTCTGCCTTACCCAGCCACTGAAAGCTCTGGCTGGCCTGGGTTCCAGCACATCTTCCACTATTCAGCTTGGAGCTTGGCTCTGCTTCACCTTAGCACTTCCCACACTGTAGCTGCAGGGGACTCAGACCCTGTACTCTCCATTTCAGGAAGGATTTTAACACCTCCACTGCACTCTCCATGCCAGGACACATCCTGCCTGGGTTTCCTGTCAGCCAGCAGTCTCCCTTGGGTCCACAGCACTGCCTCTGCTGATATTCACCATTTGCCTTTCAGGCGGCAGCGTCTCTGCTCGACTTGTCAAGGATGCAGAGCATAACCTCCAGCCATACAAGTTCAGCTCCCACAAAACACACTGGCTGATTGCTTTCACTTCACTGGGGCTCCTTTATGGCAGAAAGTTCCCAGACCCTCACTGCATTGTACTGGCTCTCTCAGTGTCTGCTGCTGCTGGCTCAATGATGCCCTGCAGGTCTCAGCAATGCCAATGCTGGGCTGGGACAGCCCTGGCTCTTGCTGCTGCTGCTACTGCTGCTGCTTTTTCTTGGACTGCTAAGTCTGCAGTGGCTACTTGGTCCCAGATGCTGCCTTCCTATTCTCCTCCATGTGTCTGTGTCCAAGGTCCTGCATTCAGGAAAACCTGCTTTACTCTAAGTTGCTTTCTATTATACCTAAGTCTAGATTTCTCAAACTTCACAAAAACTTTTATGATTTACTTATATTACAACTTTAGAACTAACTTAGTAGATAGATAGATAGATAGATAGATAGATAGATAGATAGTAGATAGATACTTGCTGCAGCCCAACTTTAGCTCCTCTTGCTATATTTAAAATATATTTACATTTCACTTCCAAAAAGAAATCACTGTACCCACTTAATTATCTGAGCATGCTCACTCAACCTGTGGTGTTGCATTCACTTTATCCCTCATATTCAAGGTTGTGTGTGGGAGCCTTTGCCAGGGGACCCCCATATTTAATATCCCTGTTCAGGTGCCATATGTTGGGGGACCAGTGTCGGAGTCCAGACCCTACCTATCAAAGTGTCTCTTTCAGGGGGTAATGAGGATTTGAAAAGTAATAGGAAGAAATATAGACATAGACAGAGAGAAAGACAGAGACACAGGATAGCTTTGGGAGGGCCCACCAACAGTGATACACTTCCTCCATTAAAACCACACTTCCTAATCCTTTCAAATAACGACACTTCATGGTGACGAAGTATCCAAACCTATGAGTCTGTAGGGGCCATTCTCAAACACTCACTTCAATGTTATGTCCTGAGTGATTCATTTCTGCAGCCCAACCCCCCTTTCTAGTGGTTCCACCAGCAAGAATCTGAGAGTTCAAGGCACAAGCTTATGGAGGGCATTTCAGATGCATGCAATAGTACTATGCCCTTGTTCTATTGAAAGACCCCCACCAAAGGCCCAGACACAGTTCCCCCAGAAACCCAAAAGAGCTGAGGAAAGAGATATCTTAAAAATAAACAGAACTGAGTCAGTTCCTTCTTCCTGGAGAGGGTGAAGTCAGGTGTTTTCAAAAGAACAAAGTCAGGATGTCTGGTAGTGACGGATTAACCATGAAATGCCCCTCTCTGGAAATAACCTGACCAGACCCCGGATATGGGTTGTAAAACCCCTGACAGGGCAAACAGATAAGCTAGAATAAGACAAAGTCCAGGCCTGGGAAAAACTGGACCAATCAAGAATGGACCCATACTAACTCCCTCCCCCCTAAGGAATTTTGTGTTTTTTGCCTATAAAAACTAACTTCCCCAAGAAAGAGGAACTCTTCTCCCTGCCTCGTGGTGTTGGGCGTGGTGGACTAGGATTCCCTGCTAACTTGAACTATGCACGCACGTGCGCTGGATCAAATAAACCTTGCTATTGCATTCTGGACATCTTTGGTGTCCAGTGGTCTCTTTGGGGGTCCTAATCTGGGCAGAACATTGTAAAGGTTCACATTCTCCTCATAATGTAAATTACATACAATTTTACTTCAAAAGTCCTCATGATCTTAATAGTACCAACACTTTTCAAAGATCAAAATCTAAAGACTGTACTGAGGTTAAAAAACAATGCCTTAGTTGTGAGCCCTGGAAAATAAAAAATAAAACAAAGTTATATATGATACAAGGCCACAGAGTAAACTCCAACTCAAAAAGGAAAAAGAGAGGGGAGTAACAATATACATATACACAATGGAATACTACTCAGCAGAGAAAAACAATGACATCATGAGGTTTGCAAGCAAATGGAGGGATCTAGAAAAAATAATCCTGAGTGAGGTAACCCAGACTCAGAAAGACAAACATGGTATGCACTCACTCATAGGAGGATACTAGATGTGGAGCAAGGATGACTGGACTGCTACTCACATCACCAGGGAGGCTACCTGGAAAACAGGACCCCAAGAAAGACACGGGGATCGCCCAATGACAGAGAAATGGATGAGATCTTCATGAACAGCCTGGTCATAAGTGGGGGAAATGAAGGGCGAGGGTCGAGGGAAAGAGAGCTTGGGGAACAGGAGACTCCAGCTGGATCAAGAATAGAGAGGGAGAACAAGGAATAGGAGACCATGATAAATGAAGACCACATGAGAATAGGAAGAAGCAAAGTGCTAGAGAGGTCCACAGAAATCCACAAAGATACCCCCACAATAGACTGCTGGCAATGGTCCAGAGACAGCCCGAACTGACCCACTCTGGTGATGGGATGGCCAAATACCCTAATTGTCGTGCTAGAAACCCCATCCAATGACTGAGGGATCTGGAAGCAGAGATCCACAGCTAGGCCCTGGGTGGAGCTCCAGGAGTCCAATTAGCGAGAAAGAGGAGGGTCTATATGAGCGAGAATTGTTGAGACCAAGGTTGGATAAAGCACAGGGACAAATAGTCAAATGAATGGAAACACATGAACTATGAACCAATGGCTGAGGGGTCCCCAACAGGATCAGGCCCTCTGAATGGGTGAGACAGTTGATTGGTTTGAACTGTTTGGGAGGCATCCAGTTTGGGACTGGGTCCTGTGCTCATTGCATGAGTTGGCTGTTTGAAACCTGGGGCTTACACAGGGTCGCTTGGCTCAGCCTGGGAGGAGGGGACTGGTCCTGCCTGGACTGAGTCTACCAGGTTGATCTCAG
>CABHPH010126731.1:4859-47339 GCA_902168325.1 Peromyscus nudipes
AGAGAGAGAGAGAGAGAGAGAGAGAGAGAGAGAGAGAGAGAGAGAGAGAGAATTACTGAGTTCATGTAGTGTGGCTCATGTGTACATGTGTTTAGAGTTGGCTGAATTTTGGAGTGCTCAGATCATTGGAGGATGTAAGATTTTAGTGTTTTACCTTCAATCAAATTTTCTTCTCTTGGGGATTATACTGTTTTCCTAAAGAATTAATATTTAAGAGGAAATAAGAAGTGCCTGATTACTGACCAGAGCAGAAGTTTTTCATTTTAGCCAGCTTTTATAAGACCAGGTGGTAACCGTGATTTTAACTTATTTGAATATGATGAGAAGTATTTGGAGATGAATCACATAATTATATTTTAGAGAGGAATTTTTCTATTTACTTTATCAATACCACTTTGCACTGCTGTAAGTTTAATTTACAATTTAAGTAATACCTCCTGTAACATGATAGAGAAATGACCCTTATGAGTCTTAAAAATATAGACCCTCTTCATGGTGATAGATTTGAATTCAGAGTGCTTTTGTAAGGAACATATAGCAAAGATCTAAGGATGGCCCAGCAGCTGAGGGAAGTCACGAGGTTAGAATCAGCAAGAATATTTGTATGCCAGTCTTACAACAACTTTGAAAATGAATTCTGCCAACCACTTTATGAATTTCAGAAACGTACTTTCCCAATAGAAGAAATTAGGATTGTGAAGGTCTGTGTGGCAAACTAACCTAAAAATTTCTACTCATGATTCCTAAGCCATGAGATAATATGTTTTATTTTATTTCTTAACATTTGTTTCATAAAGTTGTAAAATTGATATATGTGACACTTATGGCTCCTTATTACATTGTAAATAACTCTTTCTATTGCTTCTGGATAACAAATAAGACATGAGTATGATAAGAGTAGCCACCTTGAACAAATCTTTTCCATCTTCCTAAACTGTCTACATAGATGCTGGTATCTGCTCTCTTGGGTATGTATCACTGAGCAATAATAACAACCTTGTTAAATTTGTTTCATACAAATCATTTCCCTCCACAACTGATCATTTTCAGTATGTGATCAACTACATATTCAAACCCTGTTATCTCCTAAGCAAATTCTGACCCCTACACTGTTTTTATAGTGTATTCTTAGGTTTATTTGGCCATTACTTCTCCAACCCTTACTGTTTCATATCAATAATTCTCCATCCAGAAAGACACCTCCAGTTTATCTTTTAGCTATAAATCTCTGTGTCTCTATTCAGTATTTGAAATTGAGTTTCATTCTAAACTGAAATTATCTTCACCCATTTGGATAAAGGTCTAAAATATATCATTTTTTCCATTTAACTATTGCCAAGTTCTGGTTTTCTTTTGACAACTAGTAAAAGTAGGTTATGGCAGAATCTGTTCTTTCATAACATATGTTAAAAATCAAAGTATTTGTGGAAGAATAATTTTTTATTCTTTACAAATGCAGCACAAATGGGGATCTAATTAAGATTTAATGTTTCTTACTATTTCCAAAACAATGCATTTGTTTCAGACAATATGGAAATATAGATAAACAAAAATTGGAAAAATTTACCTACAACTAATTTTAGTACAAAGATATGATTCATGTAAATATATTAGTATAAACTTTTTTCTCTTAACCGTATGATGTATCCACCTATTCATATATATGTAAGAAAAGTGGAAATATTTATTTTCTCAATGATTAAGGACTTACTATATATGGGCCACAGGTCTTTGACCTTTACATATTACTTATTAGGAAAAGGAGTAGACAGAAAAAGATGAATACATGAAATTCATTCTAAGACAGATGATGGTGACATGTGCTATTTAGAATACGGAATGGCTAGAGGCTGCTATTTTACTTCATGCACTCAGGGAAATTTTCCCTTGTTGGGTAATATTTAAACAACAAACTGAGGGGAATTATGGAATAAGCCAGGCAGATTTATGAAGGAAGGCATTTCCAGACAATGAGAACAAATGCAAATGTTCTTGGACAGAAGTATGGGTGGCATATTTCAGGAATAAGGAAGCCTCTGAAGTTGAGATTATTGTTAGGAAGGGAAGAGAGATTAGAGATGGAATCTGATATGCAGCTGGGTAGCTAACCCACTTGGTCCTTACAAGCTATATTAAGGACCTTGAGTTTTGCTGTGTTTTTGATTGAGCATCCCTGAAATAGTTCAAGCAAGTGTCATCACAATCAGAGCTATGATCAAAATTATCACTTTCAAATATTGAGAAAAAAGTTTACAGAAGTCAAAACCACAATCAAACAGAGTAGAGAGAATAGTAATAAGTTGAACTACATTGGTAACAGTTCAAGTGCTAAGGAGTGGTGAAATTATAAAAGATAAAACCAAGATGTTTTCTCTGTGTTGAGTGTGAAAGAAATAGATTATCAAAGAATGGTCTCAAGTTATGGTCCCTTTTTAACAGGAAAAGTGAAGTTATACTTTGTGGAGATAATGCAAAGAGAAAGAAATACAGGTGATAAAATAATGCCCAACTGACCTCAACCTCTAGATACATCTCTTGACTTCATCCCTTCAATATTTTCTCCTTCTCACTCTGTTCCAACATCTTCATGACTCTTCTCAAGTGCAGAAAGAGAAATTTCTGGCAGACTGATTTTTGTATCTCTCCTACAAAAAGAGGTCATGAAAATTAAGAAGACTGGATGATAAAAATCAAGAATTAACCAGTTATGTGAACATTCCTGTGATCAAGAGGCAGCATGTAGCAGCATGGAGTTTTCCAAACACCAGGGTTGACCGCACATAAAAAAACAAGGTGGTATCACTGTGGTTAGGTCATTGATAATCATTTTCCCAGATGTATTTGTAGGATTAGGATTTTGGAGTTAGTAAGTGTGTTAGTCAGGCTTCTCCAAAATAACAAAACTGATGAAATGGATATTTATTGGTATGGCTTACAGGCTGTGATACAGCTAGTCCAACAACGACTGTCTTTCAGTGGAAAGGCCAAGAACCTGGTAGTTGTTAAGTTCATAAAACTGGATATCTCAGGTGGTCTCCAGTCTATGTTGGAATCACAAAAATGTAGGAAAATATATATATATATATATATATATATTCTTTTTTCATGTCCTTTTACATAGGCTGCCCCTGGAAAATGTCACCCACATCTAGGGTGTGCTTGCTGACCTCAGATGATCCAATCATGAAACATCTCTCACAGGTAGGTCAAGTTGCATGGATTTTAGTTGATTTCAGATGTAGTCAAGTTAACTAAGATTAGCCATCATAGTAAGCAAATGTATTTTCATAGATTTATTGTTATGTTGATATCCAAAAGGAAATACTAGCTTATAGTGCAACCAGTATTATATTCATACTTTATTATATCATAGATCACAAAACTAGTATATTTGAAAATCCTGTCAGAAATCTAGCAGATATCTCAGTAGAGAAGAGTATTTGCTGTAAAAACATGAGGACCTGAGTGCAAAACTTCCAGAATATGAAATATAAAATCTTGATATGGCTGCATGTACTTTTAACCTCAGCTCTGTCTAGGACTGATTGATGGGGCCTGCTGGCTGCCAGTCTAGTGAAATAGTAAGGTCCAGTTTCAGTAGGGTCTCTGGCTCAAGGGATAGGTCAGAGATTGATAGAGGAAGATGATAGAGTTTCCCCTTTTTACTGCATGTGTACTATACTAGCACATGAGATACCCACCCAGCCACCCCCCCACACATACATGCATATACACATACATATACACACAAACATATATATCGCTTACACATACAAACACACACAAGTAACTAAGGATCAGTAGATAAAATACAGATTATTCAAAAGAACAACTGTAATTATCAGTACAAAAATGTACAAACATTTACAATTCCATTCTTGTACACTGTCTTCTTCCTTATTCCTTGTCACAAATCTCTCTGTAGATGCTATCTGTCACTAAATAGGATTATCCCATAAGTGTTCTTTTACATTTTCTTTTCCCTCCTGAAAAGAAACAATTTATACATGAGAATGTGTATCTGTAGAGAAGTCATTACAACTGGGAACCATAATTCACAGCAGAGGAAATAGAAACAACTCAAACAAACCAATTGATATAATATATTTATTTTTATATTTTAGACCTTATTTATTTTTATGTCATGTGTGAATATTTGTCTGGATGTATGCCTGTGACCATATTCATGAAGTTCACACAAAGGCAAGCAGAGGGCATTGGATTCTCTGGAACTGGTATTACAGATAGTTGCAAGGCACCATGTAGGAACAAGGAGTTGAACCCAGTTCTTTTGAAAATGCAGCCACTTTAATGAACTGCTGAGTCATCTCTCTAGTCCCTGTAATATAGTCGTAAACTTTTATGTGTTTCTGTGTGAACTTTTGTGAGTTAAACTTAAAGCTCAGTTTTTACTTAAGAATTGCTTATTTTCCTATCAGTAATATATTGCCAGCTATCCTTTAGACATGTGGGTAATATTTCAAACCTCACACTAGATAGGCAGGCACAGTACAAATGATCTATATTACTAACCTCACTATTTTCCAATCTACACAATATTCAACAGAAAAGAAATTAGAATAAATATAAGCCCAATAATACAGATATTATCATTCCTTTAATGCCCATTTATCATAGACAAGAATATTATACTTCATTGTTAAATTGCATTTTAGGGAGTAGTATTGAATTTGACTATTATACTTTTCCATCATGCACTTATTCTTTTGTGAATTATGTCTTCATTTCATACTTCCCTTTTAACTATCTAGCTATTTCCTTCAAAATTAGGATTGAATTTTAGGAACAATATTATATATACAAATATTAAAAATGTACATTTTTTATATTTATAGTGTTCTACAGAGCTTTATGTCAGCTTGGTACAAGCTAAGTCATATGAGAGGATGCCCCAACGTTACAGAGGAATTTTACATGACTGTCCAGGAAGCCAGATGTCTCTGTCATTTTTAGAATTTTGGAAGTTGCTTTCATTGCACTTCCTGTTTAGTTAGATGATATTATACCCTTCTGGGGACTTTGATGTAGCTGAAGACTAGATAGTTATAATTATAGTTTTCCTTGGTTATGATAAAAGGTAAATCAGATATGAAACTTTAGACTCACAAATATAGGATAGATAAAATAATATTTTCTTTAATTTTGCCAAATACAAATAGACTATATATTATAACTATAATTCTTGCTTGATAACTATTTTGTTATATGTAATTTTACTATGTTACAATTAAAACCTTCCTTTTTAGCTGAGTGGTGGTGGCGCATGCCTTTAATCTCAACACTTGGGAGGCAGAGGCAGGCAGATCTCTGTGACTTTGAGGCCTGCCTGGGCTACAGAGTGAGTTACAGGAAAAGCACAAAGCTACACAGAGAAACCCTGTCTCAAAAAACCAAAATAAATAAATAAATAAATAAATAAATAAACAAACAAACAAACAAACAAACAAATAAACAAAAAATAAATAAATCTTCCTTTTTAATTAGACAGAAAAGGGGAAGCACTGTGTGGTGGTCTCTCTGTATGTAGGCTGTGAATATGTGCTGCTACTATTGGTTAATAAAGAAGTTATTTTGATCTATGGCAACACAGGATATAGCCTGCAGGGAAATCCAAGAGAGAGACAAGGAGAAGATGCTGTGAGACACTGGGGGAGCAAGATGTAGTAGAACACAGGTAAAGCCATGAGACAAATCCAATACATAGATTAATAGAAATGGGTTAATTTAAGATGTAATAGCTAGATAGCAATAAGCCTGAGCCATAGACCAAACAGTTTGTAATTAATATTAAGCCTCCACAGATCATTTTATAAAAAACAGCTGCTGTCTGTGTGGGACTGGGCGGGACCGAGAAACTTCAGTCTATATAGATATTTTGTCTAATTATAGCAGATATGACTTGAACAAATAAACTCCAGAAGAAACAAGTTTTGGGAAACTGTTTGTTATTAAGAAAACATGTAATCTTCTTCCACTTTGTTGTCATATCTGCAACTAGAATTGTAGGAGACTAAACTAAGGACAAGTTAGCACACTGAGAATGAGACAGTAAGAATGAGTTCATTTATGATGTTGAGTGACTTAACTAAGTGATGTGAAAGCCTACTACTAGAAGACTATTAATTGCTTGAAAAAAATATTTTACAAAAGAGTTAAGGGTGTCCTTATCATGGCTGTATAAATCTTCAGCAATTCATGTTGGTTATATTTTACTTTATATTCTTTATGATATGATGGCATAGAAAGTGATGGGTTCAAGAATAGCAACTAAGTTTCTTATTTGATACCCAGAGAGAAAATTCAAAGATAAGATCCCCATAAAATCAGACGTTGAATTAAAATGGCAAATGTTGGAAAACTTTCAAAACAATTTGTGAATTTGGTCTTCTAAATCTTTTGTCTTTTCAAAATTGATAGTTTTGGATTTGTATTGCCTTGATTTTCATTGCCTCTATGTTTAATTAGGGACTAATAATTATTAGCATCCTTAGTATTTTCAAAATTTATAGTATTTTTCACATTGAATATTCATAGTAGTCCTGTGTCATAAAATTATAATTATTCCAGTTTTACAGATATAGAAGTCTGAGCCATAGGAATGTTACATGCCCAAGATACAGAATTTGAAAGTGAGAAATACCGTAATTTGCTTCCAGGCTTTTCCACACATAGAGAAGATACCTGAAACCTCACGGCATTATAATTTTCCTTTCTGTTAAGTAATTCTTCACTGAATTTGGTTTTCAAGCCTTTTTACTCCCTGTTTCCTGGCAACAGTGATCTCCTAAGGAATAGTTAAAAAATGTGTTCCCAGATTTAGTTACAGAAATCACTCACAAAAATTCCAAGATAGGAAATGATCATTATGGCCCTTTTTTCAACATTAATATATGCATATATATATGAGATTTTCATGGGTAAATCTACAATTTACCAACCAACTGATTTTCATTGTGTACTTTGCCCTACTACTTCCCAATCAGAGTTGGAAGACATCGGTAGATATTTGTTCTATTTTTTTTCTCTCGTTATCTCCTAATCTAAGTATTGCTTTGAATACACCCCTTCCTTCAATCTAGTGGCAACTGCTCAATACCTTGGAAATATGGTACAAATTATTCTGTAAGTTTGATATTCCCTTCCTTGTGGAAGGGAAGCTTTATCACTAGGGAACTGAAATGGATAAATATCTAATGTTATAGTAACTTGGTAGATTTTTACTTCTGATTGAAAAAGACAGATTTATTCATCATTAACTATTATAGAAATAGACTATACAATATCAGTTAGGTAGTTTTTATACTAATAATATTCTACTGAAGATAGATTTTTTTCCCATGAACATCTTGAGGAATGATCATACTAGTCTACCATTGGTTTCAGTAGTAACTACCCAGGTTCAAAGGGCTGAAAGAAGATCATAGTTGCCATTATGGAAAAATAATCCTTTTGGATTAAATTTAAATCCAATATACAGCTAGGCATAAAAATTTTTATTGACAAAAACAAAAACAACAATAAAACAAATGTTAACCACCATAAAGTTAGTCTGAAAATATGTGTGCTTTCATTTGGGCCTTATTGTTTCAAGTAAAATGAACTCTTTGACAGTATTCTATTGCACACAAAAATTTAGAGGTAGATATTCAAGTAGATTCATACTTAAGGCACAATACCTTAGCATACAAGGATATTTTGTTCCTTCTCCATGAAAACCTCACACTAGAAACTATTTCTGTGCACCCAAGAAATACTTGTGATTGAATGAATCATAACTGGGATTTGCAAGCCCAGAACTTATTGACAATCTAGAATTCAACAACTTTTAAGCCTCTTTCTCTGTTTATACAGAGAAATAAAAAAAAGTCTCATACCAAGATCTCTACACTCAGGTATAGTGATGTGTTGATTCTAACATTTTTTTCCCTTTGGAAAGAACTCTGTGTTTAGCTATTAATCATGAATGAACAACTTATTTTGGCTTAATTATATAATTACATATATATTAACAATGCATATGTTCTCATTTTTGTTTTTATTTTCATTTAAACAAGTATATTTTAATTGAAAGGGTGACAAAATTAATGTTGTTTGCAAGAAACTATGCTCACAGTTTTGGGAATGCAGCTATGGACTTCATGTGCGCTTTTCAAGGCCTGGGTCAATTTGAAGATAACCTGGATATTATTTGTATTTTTACAAGTTATACCAAGAAAGAACAACCAGAAAAAAGTTCACTTTAGTGTTTTCAAGTTACGTCATGGGTACAGGTACATTTTAGGGACAAATAGCTCCTTGCTCTTTAATTGTAATTCTTCATAGGGACATTGTAAGGATAAGTATCACTTCATATGAAATTATTTGTCTACATATTCAAGGACTGTCGATGGCAAATAACACCTTTTATTTGGGCAGTTTATCCAAAAAGATAAGATCATTTACTATAGAAATATCTTTTCAATAAAGTTATGCATGTTCAGAAAACTAATGAATAAACAACCACTTATTCCATGCTCTCCCTTAGCTGTGTAGAGATGATTCAGTGAACAATGACATTAATGATGACTATTTATCTTAACAAGGAAAACTATTTGAGGATAAGGGAAAATATACACTTCTGCGTAAGTCTCCAAGTTATAACAGCATCACAGGAGAAAACCTGGCATCTGGTGAGATCTTTTTGTACACAATTTGGGGAAGGGCAAATAATTCTTGTTGTTTTTATTTTATGTAAAACAATGTCATTTGGACAAATCTCTCACTCCTTTCAAAGCTTGTAGAGACAGTATTTGACTAAAAATGAAGCAATTAACAGTGCCTAATCAGAAAACTTCAAAATATAAACAAAATTCAAGTTTGAGTAAATTATATAGAAACATTTGTGAAAGAAACATCCTTAGGCATTGACTAAAACATTTTATATAATACTTAGATTCTCTTAAGTAAAATAGCTATAATTAACTCTGTACAACACAGACTCTCACGCATAGCACATGTTACACACAGTACATATATTCTTTTTCTAAAAATCAAGATCAGCTATAGAAGGCAAGTGATGGCTATCCTTCATTAGCAAGAAAACTTTGTTAGCATGATTGGAGCTGAGTACACAAAGCTTCTCTACTGTTAAAGGATAGTCGTCATTTAATAGGAAAAATATGGACATATGGTATGTCTCAATTTGTAAACAGCGTATTGACCACAAAGGAAAAAGAGCCTATACTCAGGTATATTTAGCTTTTCTAAGTTTAACTTCAAATGAATCCCACTAGTTTAGATGAGACAATATTCCTTTCTTCTGTTTCCTCAGGGAAAATATCATTAATCAATATTCCTACTTATTCCAAATCTTTTGTCAACAATTTTCATCTGAGTGTTTGACAGTAGTTGATCCAATCTGTTTCCCAACATGTTACCTAGATTATCTTTTGTACCTATGTTCAACAATAATTGAGTCACAAATCACTGCTTTCTTGTGTGAGAAGACTACAGATATGAACAAATTCTGTTATGGGTTCCTTGGTAATTATTCACAGCCACAATTAACAAGTATGTCATTATAATGAATTATTTATCCCCCAAAGAAAAAGTTTTAAACAAACAACTCTGTGTTTGCAATTTCTATTTGAAGCCTATGGCACCACAGTGTGTCAACATTTCATAGTTTTGTATCTGTTTCTGGTTAATAGCTAAGAGACACCTGAGTCCACATATATTTCTAACGTGTAAACACCATTGGACAAACTTGACAGTCAATGATTCTAAACCTCAATTTTCCTTCCAAAATATGGGGAAATACTCCCAAACTGATAATTTCATTGAAAGGATTTCAGGATACTAAATACAAATTAACTACTGCAGGTATGGTCTGGTATATATTGAGTTCTAAAAGATGATTGTCATTATTAAAACAATGGCAAACTTTACCTTCAGTGCAAGTATGAATAGCTTAGCTTCTGTTTTCCCTTTCAGTAATCCTAGTATAATCTTCAGAATACGTTTTCAGGCTGCCCCACTATCAACTGTGCTAAAAATGGCTTTTACCATGACATTAAGCATTTTTGGTTTTGTTTGTCTTCTGAACTGATCTTTCAATCATTAGCAGCTTAAGATATACTTTTTTTAAGGATTAAATTTTACTCAGTGTGTTCTTTGAAATTTTAATACAATAATATTAGGCTAGATGATTTGCCTTCATTATCTCAGTTAATCCACCCAGCAGTCCAGTCTATGAAGTATTAATACTTTAATTTTATTCATGGTGAAGGTGAGTTTTAGAAAGTTGAGTAATTTGCCTGAGATTATATAGCTGGTAAATGGCAGTATTGTGACTTTATAATAGATATATTGGAAAACAGAGCTACATATTACCACATTTAACTATTTCCCCAATTTGAATCTTAAAAGTCATGTTAAATTATAAGATACTATTATTATTGTTACTATTATTTAACAGATCACAACAAAGTAAAATAGATTATTTAGATATTCTATAAGAAGATATACTTCCCATGGTACATACAACAGCTGCTAAGAAAGACTTGAATTTAAACCTAAAGAACTAAGACCTACAACATTTTAAGCACATATTTGTAGAGATGTGTCTAATATAATGTATGTGTCTAAAGATGAAGAAATGTATATGACCTGTAATATATTATAGGATGCAATTCCATAATTAAATATATAAGTTGGGCAAAGGAAAAAGAATACAGTGTGATTCATGGTAGCTGGGTGACCAAAAACATTGTAATGTACATTAGATTTCATTGAACCTTCTTGTACAGATATGACTTATAAAACATTTTAATAAGGAAAATCCCCAAATATCTAATTTTCTAAAAGTCTATGCACCAAAAGTTGTTAATTCAGAGAATTGGCTAATGATTACCTTTTTCCAGGCAAGGAGATAAGACATAATCACTGATGTCAAGATTTTTATTTTCCTACATGAGCATTTTGTATTTTTGACAAAATATCTATGATTATTCTGATCAAATTCATCTATCTTTTCAAACATCTGTAAAAGAATATCCTATTTGGAAAGAACATTGACTGTCAGTTATTCATGTCTTCTCAGCAGAAGCTCCTTAAGACCCATGTCAAGGATGTGCCCTGTAGCCACCTTAGGGGTTTGTTCAGAGACCTGTACTCAGGGTAAAGAGGGACTCTTAAATTATACTTCACAAAACACTTTCATGATGAGCCATTGGGAAGACAATTTGGAATTTATATGCAAGTCTTTTAATATAGGTTTACACTTGAGCATTAGGGGAAAGAAAAACTCAAGAGCAGTAGCAAATGCTGTTAGGGAGGGCAGGAGCCTCTCAACAGTCAGTGACATATGTGCTGTGGTATGTTCTGTATGCTGTGAATATGCGTTGTTCTGATTGGTTGATAAATAAAAAGCTGATTGGCCAGTAGCCAGGCAGGAAGTATAGGTGGGATAAGCAGACAAGGAGAATTCTGGGAAGAGGAAGGCTAAGTCAGGAGACACCAGCCTGCTGTCCAGGGATCAGCATGTAAAGGCACACAGGTAAAGGCACACAGGTAAAGCCATGGAAAATGTGGCGACATATAGATTAACAGAAATGGGCTAAGTTTAAGTGTAAGAGCTAGTCAGCAGTAAGCCTGAGCTAATGGCAGAACAGTTTTAATTAATATAAGCCTCTGTGTGTTTACTTGTTTCTGAGTGGCTGTGGACCAGGTGGGACACAGGAAAACTTTCAGCTATACATATGTGTCTTCTTGATTCTCAGCCAGCAGAATAAGGGGCTCCTTTCCATCCTGATGTCCCCTAAATTATTTTTTCTGTATTTCTCTCCTGCCTCACTCTACATTATAAAGGCTCATTGAAATTTATTTTCTCTAAAATACCATCTACAAGAGGGGATATGTGAAGATAAGATTGTACCCTGCCCTAAGTAATCCCATATTGTGTATTATGGGATTAATTATTATTAATCCCATCTGTACTTTTCTGACAGTGCCTTGCTCTTAGAGCTTCCTTTTTGTAAGTAGCCTTTAGTGAATTTAAAAGAAGAATATGGCTGTACGCCTCAGTGAGAATGAGTATGGCACCATCTCTCTGCACCACCCACACAGCAGAGGCAATGCCTTAATTCCTGGGAATAGAAAACGTACCACCTGGTAAATTTATTGAGATGAATTGAGACTTTAGAAACACATGGATGTTTTAAAATCATATCAGGAACACTGAGCCCAAGAGTTTTTTTCAGAGAAGCAGAGAACTCTTGGCTTCAGCTCAGCTCTATCCTTGTTGTTGACATGGCATACAAATCTCTTGCCTGTCAGTCCTCTTATTTTACCATTTAGACCTGTTGTCCATCTAACTGTCCATTTGTTCCTCTGTACATAGTTTTGCCCTTTCATCTTTACAGCTAGAGTTAATTATGCAGCTCATCTCTGTTGCTACAGTCTGACCTCATGACCACTAGTTACATGTTCTCTGGTTTCTTCTTTGCAGCTGGTTTTTGTAGCATGAGTCTTAAAAGTTCTTATTAATAAAATCAAACCCAGAGCCAGGTATTGGGGTGAACACTGAATGATCAGAGAGACAGAACAGGCCACAGCCACCTCACCTCGCCAGTTCCTCAGCTGGTCTTGGTTCCTCAGACTGGAAGCCTCTGTGTCATCATATCTGAATGGCTCTCAGCTGAACTGTTGCTAGAAGCCTGAAAGCTTAACCAGGCCAAATGCTTCTCCAGGCCAAATGCTTACCCAGGCCAAATGCTTCTAGTTTCTGGTCCTCACGCCTTATATACCTTTCTGCTTTCTACCACCACTCCCTGGAATTAAAGGCTCGCTTTCTAGGATTAAAGGCGTGAGTCACCATGCTTGGCTGTATCCTTGAACACATGGATTTCTGCCTCTTGGAATGCTAGGATTAAAGGCGTGTGCTACCACTGCCTAACTTCTATGTTTAATATTGTGGCTGTTCTGTCTCTGACCCCAGATAAGTTTATTAGCATACACACTATTTTGGGGAACACAATACCATCATGAGTTTTTTTTAGGCATCTTCTCAATATGGATTCTGCTTTCATTTCTATTAGCATCCCTGCTTCTCAGGATTTATGAAACCTTGAACTCTGCTGTAGCATCTTAAGCCTTTATGCCACTCTGTAATCTACAGATTCATAAAAGATAGCTAGACAGACAGATAGATGTAGGTATAGATTTATAGATTTATTGTGTGCTACATGTTATCTGAATGTTAACAACAGTAAGATTTCGATAAATGAACCTATTTTCACCTTAACCAGGGTTACTGAGAATAGTAGGAACATTTAGCAAATTGCTGCATTGAAATGGCTGTATCTTATTAATGTATTGATACAAAAATTTTTAAAGTCTGGCAAGACAAGAATGTGTCCAACTATGTTTCTGATATGGTGTGCTCATGACAGCCTGTTTACCACCATAGTTGGTGTCATGAACCTGGGAGAGCAGGACATAAAAATGAGGCAGTCTAAAGTCTCATGCAATAGCCAACTTTATTCAGGGCATCAGACAATATATACTCCAAAGGTTAAGAAGAATCACATGAGTAAGGTGTTTATTCACAAGGGCAAGCCACATGTGGCAAAATTATGTTTTTCCACAGAGGTATATGAGTAACAACAGTTGAAGTAAACTCACCCCTTTCTGCTACCTGGGAGGGGCATGAAAATCTTTCCAAGAACAATTCTATGTTTTGAAGAAACTGAGGTCACAAGGCTTTTGCTCTCTTGGAGTTTTCTCACAGGTACTCACAATTCTTACAAGATTCCATTCTTGGTCTGTGGTCCAACAATAGCCCAATTCCAGTCTGAAGGAAAAGTAGACTGTACATATAAAACTGTGACCACGTATAATTGAGGTCCTTAGATATTTTCAGGAGTTTTAATATATCATGGTTTCATTACATTTTAGCAACTGTTACCATTTCTAGGCTGGCACCAGCCTGATTTCTGCCTTTCCAAAATTGTAGTCATTCTCCCTGGATTTGATTCTTTTCCAATCTACTCAATATAACAACTCTACACAATATAAACTGTATTCATTGCCTTATTACCAATTAATAGTGTACCCTTCTTTTACCAACTCCTTCATGTTAGACTAGAAGTAAACACATTTATATTACCTTCTTTTCTTGTTTAAATTGGTGCATTGTTTATGCTGCTGTACTGAAACTATAAAGACCTGGAAGATGTGGTTATTGACTTCCTTTCCTACCAAAGATTTACTAAATGAAGATGAAACTGAATTATATCTTGCCTAAATTTCTTTTTACATTTCCAAACATCACATTTATTTTAATCTCCAATGAACAGACAATGTTGCCTCTCTTTGAAAGCCAAAATTGAATTTTCTTTTTTTAAAAAAATATTTTTTATTGATTCTTTGTGAATTTTAAATCATGTATCCAGATCCCAATCATCTGCCCATCCCTTCATATCTGCCCCTTCAACCTCCCACCACAAAATAAAATGATTTTTAAGGAAAAAATGAAAAAAAAAAAAAACAAAAACAAACAACATGGAAGCTGTAGTGTGACACAGTGAGTCACATCATGTAACCTTTAGTCAATACATCTTTATTTGTAAGTGTTCATTGCAATGAGTCGTTGGTCTGGTTTGAGGCCTCTGGCTTCTGCTACACCTTTGGTACTAGGCCATCACTGGTACTCCTCTTGGATATCCTGTTGTTGCCTTGTGTCATGGAGATCCTGCAGGTTTGGATCTGAAGGTCTGGCCCCTTCTCATGCTCCAGAAGTTCATAGATGAGTTGGATGTTGAGGAGGGCCAACTCATAGCCCTAGTTCTGGGCCTGGGTGGTAGTTGGGTTGGTCAATCTGCCAGCTTTTCTTCGTCATCACTACCAGGGTGAGCTCTCCAGCACTACCCCGTTAGCTCAACCACTGCAACAGGCAATAAAGAGCTGGGCCTGTTCTCCTGCTCTTGTGCCCTCAGGGTCAACTCACGGGCACCCACATCACCAGGGTCAGTTCTACTTACTGTTTTGCTCAGGCAGGTGTAGCGTTCACTCTCCTGAGTGCTGCAGTTGGTAAGGTGGAGGGCCTCTTGCTCTCATTACCCCAGGCCAGTTCTGCCTGCCACAGGTGACAAGGGGAGAGAGGGCATCTTTCTCTCATGTCACCTTATGCCAGATGCAGAGGGGCGAGGTTACCTCTCACATACTCAAGGTCCGCTCACCACCACCCCAACAGGGTCAGCTTTAGTGTGCTGCCCAGGCACGGTGCACAGTCCATTCTCCTGTGTGTAGCAGTCAGTAAGAGGCAGGGCCAGGGCCAGCTCTCTCACCTGCCATGGGCAGTTTGGGGAAGGGAATGGGGGAGGGCAGATGAGGAGTGGGACCAGATCCCCCACACATGTTTGTGGGGCCAGATCATCTGTGACCCTGTCAATAAGGTTAGCATTACTATATTGCCCAGTTGAAGTATAGGGTTCACTCTCCTGAGTGCTGCAGCCGTTGAGGGGCAGGGTCAGTTCTCCCATTGTCATGATCCTCAGAGCAGCTTTCCCACCTGAAGTAGGTGGTGAGGGGAAAGGGGGGCATTTTCCCTCATCCATACCGCCTGGTGATAGACAGATAGTGGGGCTAGCTCTCCCACTCTCATGCCTTCCTGGCTGGCTCATCTGCATAACGTCCCTTTCATTGAGGTCAGTTCTACTGTCCTGCCCAGGTGAGATGCTGCAGTTGGTGTGTGTGGGGGGGGCAACTCTGCAGGCCTATCCTCACTGTCTTCAGTGGTAACAGGAGCCATGAACATCAACCATGGACCTGGGTGGCAGTTCAGGACACTCAGATCTGAATGACCCTGGCAGCAGGACCGCCCTCTGACACCAACTTGCCCCTAGGTTGTCTACAAGGCCTTTGGTGGCAACATGGGCCATGGATATCAACATGGACCGTGGATATTAACACAGATACCAACTGTGGTTGGACCATGGACCCAGACAAGGCATTTAAATCAGCATGGAATCAGTGGCTGAGTGGCCCTTGAACACCAACATGTTGTTCACAGGCATCTGCAAGGACCTCAATTGCAACAGGAACCTTGGACATCAACACAGACCCTGGCTGTGGCTGGGCCATGGACCCAGACATGGCCACAGCCCAAGACGAGACCCTATGATGCCATGGCCCTGGTTGGTAGCACATTGTCACTCAGGTCTGCAATACTGAGTTTTCATCAGAGCTATGTTTGTCTAAGCCATGTATGCTCCCCTTTGCTTTTATCTCATCAATCTTATTTACATGGTGTATTATTAATGGAGCAATAACAATCTTAACAGGAAATTTTCTATATGCCATTTATGTCAATTCATTTGCTATGTCTAAAGGATCTCAGAAGTGTTTTGGATATTAATATCAAGGATAACCACTATCTCACTAGGTTTATGTAGTAGACCCCTATAGAGTGTATAATTGAATATATCAGATAAGATTAGAATTCCTTTCAATAATGGAAATAGATCTGTAGTCTTCCCATAGTGTTTAATTAATTCAATACAACATAATGATAAATGGATTCACTTTACTGGTAATTGCTACACATTTATGAGAAATAAGATGTCTGAAAACAATATCCTCTTCCTGTAGGTATGCTGCTATCTTAAAACTTTAAAACCTTCACCCAGAGCCAGGAAGCATCACAATGAGATACAAATCAAATCAATTAAGGTCTCTTGCAGCAAAGGTTAATGTGGTAATCTTTAGACTCCCTCCTCCTTTGATAGAAGAAAATAGAATGCTTGCAGCACATCCAAAATGTCCTTAAAATTACTGCTTGAATTGTTCATGTTCAGCTCCTTCCTTGTGCTTTCAAGAGGCTCAGTGTCACTCTCACTATTCTTAGAATTTAACCACATTCACTCGAACTATGGCATTTTTAAGGATCCATCTTTCTTCTTGTACTAAACACACTAAAGTAAAAGTCATATTCTATAATTTCTGATGATTTATGGTATCTTGTCTCCTTCTTAATATTCACAGTGAATGTTTCATTCTCCAGATAATTGACTTTACACACAGGAACTAAACTTAACCAATGAGAGTTACTGGAATCATCATTCAAGGTAAGAGTAGGCTATAAGGCATTATTGAGTAACTAGCTAGATACTAACAGACATGTAGCCCATTGAGTGTGGATCCCCTCCCTCATAATCAGCAGTTTATAAAACCAGGAACTAAAACTGCAGGATATTGATTGCTGATCAGAAGAAAGCAATCTGATTATCTCTGGCCTTAGATGGTGACATGACATTCTGAACTGCCTGGAAGGTCTTAAGAGTACTATCTAAGTAAATGCTTTCTGGTTAAGAACAAACATGTACCATTGTCCCCTTTCTTTAGGGTACTGAAGTAACAAGAACAATTTTTGGGTTGCAAAAAATCTACTATTTGTTATCCCTTTCAGTATGATTGTGAATGTTGGACTTGTTTTTAAATATTACTGTCCTTTTGTACAATAAAAATAAGACATGATTGGTCACTAAATACATTTGTCTCATTAATCAACTTATAAGAAGTGACTTAAAACAATCATTCTGGGAGAGGGGTATTATAACTGAAAAATTTCCCTTTTTCCTTCTGTTTAGAAATGTTTCAAACCATTCTATTATAGTGCTATTTAATGTGAAAACTGTATGGCTATAGATACAATACATTTTAAAAATAAAAAGTTAATTCACATCTGCTTGAAAATTACCTGTACAGAAAGATATCCTTCAGGGAAGTTGTCCCAGAAACTTCAAGAGATAATAAAAGCCTACCTAAAAAGTACACTGCCACAGTGGTTCTGTTAGCCATTGTCCATGCTAACCCTTTAAGTATGATTCACATTATTCTTTAATAATCTGTACCTGTATGTTTTCTACAATGTAATCTGTGTGCCTTGTGTGAATTCATTTGATGGAGATCTCAAAAACCTAAAGCATACAGAAGACCAAAGAAAGTATGATCCTAGTAGAATCACCACTAAAACAAAAAGGGACATTTCACTGAATTCACGAAGGTATACTTAAAATCACCTGTAATTTTAGGAAATTCTTAATTCAAGAATGAAATAATAAGATATTTTGGCTTTTTCTATTACCAGAAATCTTGAGGAGTCATAGTGGAATTATAAAATGTTACCGGGAAAATCAAGGTTCCCTCTTGAGCTTCTGGTTTCATTAATTAAAGAATTTACGGATTAAAGAATTTACAAAAAATAAAGCTTGAGAACAACTGTATTAGATTTTAAAAGAAACACCTCAGAGAACAAGCTACAAATCAGTAGCTTCCTGGAGAAGGATGATGGAGAAGAGAATGTGAAAAAAGGCATGCCATCTGAGACTATTTGGAATCCACATGGTGGGGAGGAGAACTTTTAAGAAAGAGTAAGGAAGCTGAAAGTACCAGAAAAGCATTCTTAGGTTCTAGCTAGTATCTGAAAGAGAGAAAAGAAGAAAAGGAGGAGTTATATCTTTCTGAGAAGATGCAAAAATGTACCAACAGAATCTCCTAGAACTTATAGGAATGGCACTAGGGAATGAGATAAAAATACATTACCTCATTCAAGGAATAATTTTTCCTCCATCTCTTTAACATGGCATAAGGTGGGCCCATTTGCCCTAGTAGTGGTTTCATCTTCTTGAGGGACAGTCCCTTAGACAGGTCCAGACCAACTGGAATGTTTGGTCTTGACTCATGAAAGAGATTCCATTCTTTTGAAAAACAGGCAAGGTTTTTCCTTAATGGGTCTTTGAGACTTTGGCATTCTTCTCTCAGTGGAGTTCTAAATTTTGGAAACATAATAAATTGTTTGTGCCCTTCTTCACCAAATATACAGTAGTTACAATAAAAAAAAGGCTGTTCTGTTTGACATTTTAGTTCAGAGGTCTAACTTCACCAATTAATGTGTCAACAGCAGCAACTTTAATAGCTATTCAGTGAAGTTACAGATTGATTTATTTTTCAATGAAGTTTAGAGTTAATGAGGTAAATGTTAGGGAAAATGTGTCTGTCAATTTGAGTGTTTGGTCTGACTTTTAGCTTGTTCTGCTATTTTAGAAATTTTGTGTAGGCTGCTATGTAGAAAATTCATTGATTTCTCTTGGAAAGCTATTTCTAACTGCTGCTGTAAGACTGAATATTTAGTAATGTAATATAAAGCATAAAATATGTTATAAAATTAATCAAATCTTCATATTTTAAGTAGAAATCACTGAGAGAAATATAAAGGATCATTTTGAGATAACTAGAGTTTCTTCAATAAGTTTTAAAAATATACCTTATAAATATGTTTTCTGATATATTTGGAGATAAAGATTCGTTAGAAATCAGAAACTTTCAGGACAGATGTGGTAGATTCAGGAATGGAGTCCACATAAAACTGTCCTTCAGAATGATCTTTATTAGGAGTGAGCACCTCCTGTCCAGGTTGTTGGGGTAAGATGTCAGGCTTGGACCTTGAAGTGGAAGAGCCTTATGAGAGCACTGGGGGAGATGAAATATCATATCAGAGACAGAATGAGAGACTTTGATGGATACAGATCCAATCCCTTCCAAAACCTGGAGAAGAGCTCTATTACTAGAGAGAGCTTGGTGTGGAAGAATGGGAGAAATACCTACCATTAAGTGTCATAACTGGACTCCTGAAAGGAGAACCCTCAGATCCCTTAAACTGTTAGGTCTCAAACCCATGAGAAGTCTCACTCAGTCACTGTGCCACCTCCAGCAGTTCTCCCCCAGCCCACTACCCTAAACCATTTACTCCCAGGAGCTTCCCTTCCCCCAACCTCTGATCCTTATAGAATCTCAGCCATTTTAGCTAAGCAGGTCTTTTGGTCTCTTGGCCCAGGCCCTCTCTCTCAGTCAGCTGCTCTTGCTCTCCCTTACTCTTTCTCCTCACATGGTCCTGTTTAGTTTGCTGGCCATATTCAGCCTGTACGCTTCTCTCTACCCACTTTGTCCCTTATATCTAAAATAAATATCTTCTCAACACCCCCACCCCACACCATTCAGTCTGAATGCTTCCAGATGCCTCTGGCCAAACTCTCCCTCACATCTACAATAAAACCTCCTCAACTATACCTTAGAATAGTTATATTCTCATTCATCATGGAAGGAAGCTGTCTTAGCATATTAATCAACTGATGAAAATTTTCCAGAATATGGAGTGTTTGGAACATTGCAGATCAGACAGCTTCATTACAATTTCTTTGGGGCTGTCTTTAGCTAATACAAAAAGGCATTCATGACATACCTTTGTTTCAGTCCTAACATTCTGATAAACAAATACCTTTGGAATGCATTAAATTAACAAACCCTTCTTCTCCACTGAATGACTAAGAGTACTATGAGAAAACATGTGAGGCCTATCTGCAAGTAGTTCCATTGATTTGTCCACCAATATATTTTAAAATGGCCTTGATTTATGACTTTCTTTGTTTTCCCACCTTAAAGCTTCATGATACTGCTTCCATGCTGGAATATAGAAACTGGGGCAACCAACTCAATGTTTCCTAGGTCATGGTAACTCAAATTTGACTCAAGAATAAACCATCTCTCTTTTGATGGGAGCGCTGTGTTTTTTGAGGTGTGAACAACACATACTGCAATGACAAAACTGTCAGAAGAGGTTTCCAGATAAAGACTTAGTGTTGACTAAAAAAGTCAACAGAACAATGACCAGAAGTCCTATCATCCCAGATAACCACTGGAAACTTTAGCTCAGTCAAAAAGTGAAAGGTTTTTCTTACTGAAGCCATCCTGCAAAGACTAGAGAAGAGGAGAGATATTGATTGTACAATTGTATAGACACAAACTGCAAAGGCCACTAAAAACCATTTAAATCTGACACATTTAAAGGAACAAAATAAGGCCCCAGTAATTGACCCTTAAGGAAATGCAACCTTAAAGACTGTGACTAAGAACTAAAAACAATCACCATGAAGAAATCCATACTAAGTCAGTGCAATGAGAGTAATAAATGTTTTTGTGTGTGTATTTCTTGCTACACAAGTATATAACCATACCTTATGATCATTTAAAAAAACATGAAACAGCATTTTTGATTATGAAGTAATAAAATGAAAACAAAAATAAGACATGAGGACTAATTACAAAAACAAATCCATGGATAATAATATCTTAGTCTTGGTTTAGTGTTTGGGAATTGTGTTGGTTCCTGGTGACAATCCTTAATATATTGGCTAAAACACACTTGAACACACATGCTTATTTTTCTCAGGTTATAAACAATGTTCATGTAGCTGAGTACTGGAAGTGTAACAACAACTTCCAAATGACATCGGAAGTTCCAGCCAGCATACCAACCATTTATACTGAAACATAAGTAGATGAACTAAGTAGACGGACAAGCAGAATAAAGACATCTGCCAGGTAAATCAATTGTTAAATCCTACACAGAAATCTATGTAACTACCACTGCCCAACTCCATCCATCTGTAGCAACTCCATCTAGTTGCAAGGGAGATGCTATAATAGTGGGTTTTGAGGAAAGCAATTAGAAACCTTTGATACATGTAAAAGCAATGTGGGAAAAGCAACAAATAGTGTAACTATGACACTTGATGAACTTCAATAGTGAAGAAGCCATACATTCAGTTTATACACAAGAAGTTGAAAATCCATTAGCAATTTCAGAAATAATAAATCTGTATAAGAGTCACAGTCCTCAAACAAAGCAAACAAAAGGAAATAACTTGAAAATGTGTCATGATTTCATTTTATTATTTACTGAAATCTGTAAAAAGAGAATCCCTTTGACTTTGAACCCAGGACATTCTCTTGGCTATCACAGGTTCAGTAAAGCAAAAAGTCCTATCTACTTCTCTATGAGTCTTGAAATGGACACATAGCTAAGTGTTTATATAATCCTACTATTTATTAGCAGTGGGCATTAAGTTTCAGTTTTTGAAATCAGTTTATCATTAAAGCACAGAAAATTAAATTATGATCGCAAGTTAGGACATGATCACAATATAGTTTGAATATATGGAGACAGAGTAGAAAGAAGTATATAAATGATAATAGTAACAATCCATAAACCATAAATGCACTAAGAGGCATTGTTTTGAATTGGTGATGGGTCAAGAATAAAATTGTTATTATATTATCTCTTATAAATTCTGGGAGGACAATAACTAGCCAACATTAGAGAAAGCAGAAGAGTATCTGCTTGTAGTAGGAGTGAAGGGAGTCTCTTATCTTCCATAGCAGATATAAAATTGGTGCTTTAATTATTTAGAAGACAACAGAGGCCCCCATTGTAAAGGAATGGCAAAATAGTGTCGTTTAATCTCCCACCTAATAGTTGTAGGAGTTGATTTGAACTGGTGTGTTGTTTTTACAGAATCAAGGTCTAAAGGACCTGTTGTTATGCTGCTATGAGAGCTTGAAATAAATTTTGAAATCAACTGTATAAAGTCTCAACTCATATATGCTTAAAATATGGTTACTTTCAAGGAAAGGTAAGGAATAAGGAACAAATTTTCCTAGTTTTATACTTTTGTTTTTGGATTATGTTCCCCTGTATCCTTCAGTCTTCAATGACGATGAAACAATAATGACATTCTTTTTATGACAGGGTTAAACTAGCCTCTATTTTAAACCAAATAATAATAGTATTTGGAGAATTTATTTTTTTCTTAAATTATGATTTAATTTACATCATTTATTTGATAAATTGCTTCTGCTATTCCTTAATTCTTCAGAGAGGTGCAGAAGCCCTTTGTAGACAGTTTGAGAATTGAAAGGGGTACATGTTAAAACTGTAAGTCAATGGTATACTTAAGGAAAGACTTTTGGAGTAAAATGAGAATAAACGTATTCTGAGCCATTTTATTCACCCATGAACCTGGATAGTGCTTCTGTACTCCAAGGATTTGTCTGTGTGATGAGGATGTGTGTTACACATTGACAGTTTTGCTGCTTTCTTCTAAGGATTACTTTCTGGTCTAATAGACTTCAACCACTCAACATTGGGAGCTTCTTTTTTTCCAGGTACATTTCCTTTTCTCAATTTAATTCCATTATTTTTAATTATACCATTGAAATCAACTGTGTAATTTCCATCTCTCACTAGAATTTTCAAAAACCCAAAGACATTTTCTACAGAAACTCCTTAGTTATTACTTAGTCAAATGTACCAATTATCCCTTCTTTGATCTTTTTTCTTAATAAGTTTCTGCAGTAACTCAATGTCTGTGGTTTTGGGGGTTCTTTTCCTTTGTAATTCCCATCAAATGTACATAAACCTTTTTTTCCTACAGGCAACAAATAAAATTTCCTTGTACTATTAAGCTCTCAATTACTTTTTTCATGTAGCCTGTGTCTTAAAACTTATGTCCATGTATCACTCTTGTCACTGGGAAGTCAATAGTTTCAAATGTGAAGAGTGATATTCCACTAGATGACCATAATAGAGGAATAGAATAAATACATGTATTCAAAGGGGATTTATTAGATTGGCTTATACACTACAGACTGAATACTTCAACATTGGCTTTTTGTATGCTAGAAAGGTTGAGGATGAAGTTACTGTTCATTTCCCAAAGATAGATATCTCAGTAGACTTTAGTCTATGCTGGAAGGCCAAAGAAAGTAGATTTCAATGTAAATGAGAGATGACAGCAACAGTGACAGAAACAGGGTCAAGGCATGCACCAGCAAGGAGACAAACCAAGGAAGCAAAAAGTAATGCTTATTTTCCCTTGGATCTCTTTATGCCCCTGCTACCTCCAGAAAATGCTCTCCACTCAGGGAGGAGGTCTTCCTCCTTAGTTAGTCTTTTCATTAAATACCACATAGACCTACCCCAAAACACATGTCTTAGTTGATTCCAGATCCAATTAAATTGACTACCAACATTCTCTCAATCACCTTAAATTTCTTGTGTTTTTTCTCTTCAATTTTCTTTCTCCCTCTCTTTCTTTCTTTCCTTATGAGACATACATAGTATTGCTGGCCTTAGCCTTAGGGCAATCTTTCTTTCTTAGCCTCTGTAATTCAAACACTACTGGTATATGTCTGAGCCATCAACCTGGCATTGAAATATTCCTTTTAATATTGTGATATTAGAATTTAAATAAAGACATTGTTTTTCATTTTTTATTTCTGTATTAAAACAGTAATAATTTATTAAAAGGTTTGCTGCACAATCCTCTATGATAGTTAACCTTTGTTGATTGAATCTGGAATAAACTAAGAGACATGTCCTATATGCAGAAGGATAAAGGGGAGAGAAACAGATAGATACACAGGATAGCCTTGGTAGGGCCTGGATCCTTATCCACTGGCTCCTTCTATCTCTTCTAAAGGGCTATTTATAGAAATGCCAATTGATGGATCAAAGACCTCCCCCTAACTCAGCCAAGTGTAGACCCTTCCAATCACCTAATAGCCATGCACATGGTCAAGCAATTCACTCATGAAGCACCGCTGGGTAAAGCAAGCTCAGATCTCACTAGGAAAACTTTGTGGGCCTCCATATATATATGAAAGGACTTCCTAGAATAATTAACTTAAGAGGAAAGACTTCCCCCTTTTCAGTGGGACATACATTCTTACAGTGAGCTAGTTATAAAGAGGCTCAAGGGAAAAGCAGACCTGCTTTTGTTTGCCTGCCTTCATGACTTGCTGGTAAGTACAAACTTAATTTTTGGTACTTCTGCTGCTATACTTCTCTGACATCAGAGACCAATTTTTCAGCCTTTCAATGTAAAAGGAATATCAGCCACCCTACAGGAATTATCCAGACCTTCAGCATCTGTAACACAAACTGCTAAATGATCTTATTAATAATAATAAAAAAACCTGGAGCCAGATATTGGGGTGAAAGCTGGAAGATCAGAGAAACAGAACAAGCCACAGCCACTAGCTATTACCTAACCAACTCCACAAACCCTCTGACTGAAATCCTCAGCTTCCAGCGAGCTATTTCCTGTATACTCACACTTTATATGCCTTTCTGTGCTCTGCCATCTTACTTCCTTTCTCTGCCCTGCTTCATTACTTCCTCTTTCTGCCAAGCTCTAGCACTTTCTGTCTGTCTGTCCAGAGCTGCAGACCTCTATGGTTAACTAGTGCTGGGATCAAAGGTGTGTGCCACTATGGTGATATTTTATTTGTGCTGAAATGTGATTTTATTTGTATGTTAATAAATAAAGTCCTGGGGGTCAGAGCTAATAGCAAGCCATAGCAGAAGCTGGGAGGTGGTGGCGCACACCTTTAATCATGATCACATGACAGGCAGATCTCTGTGTGTTCAAGGATACAGCCAGCATGAAGACACACACCTTTAATCTCAATACCAACCATTGAAGACCTGGAGGTCTGTATAGACAGGCAGTGACGTGGTCATGTGGCTGGGTTTACAACCAATGAGAAGGCAGGACAGAAAGTCAATAAAAAGACATACACAGGAAGTAGGTCTCTTTCAGAGGGGAAGGACGACAGTGGCAGCGAAGGGTAAGAAAGGGTTTTTGGTATCAGCTCTCAGCTACTGCTCTGACCTCTTGGGCTTTTAACTCTGCATTTGGTTCTGTGTTTCTTATTTAATAAGACATCTACATGCCACTATGCCTGGCTCTGTTCCCACTGGGGCCTTGAACTCACAGATTTCCAGATGGATCTCTGTCTCCTGAATGCTAGGATTAAAGGTGTGTGCTACCACTGCCTGACCTCTGTGTTCAATATAGTGGCTAGCTTTTTCCTATGATCCCTAGATAAGCTTTATTGGGGTGCACAAATAGAATACCATCAGAAGCATTAGATTGGCACTACCAAGATAACCAGTATTATGAACAGAACAATTACAGATTCCTCAGCTTCTCCATTCAGCCATTGTTGAGCTAAATAGCCCACATCACATAAGCCAATCTAACAAATATCCTTTGTAATATATTACCATTCTATTGGTTTTGTACCTGTACTTAACATTGACTAATATATCCTCCAACTTTTATTACTCTAAAAGATTTTAACTAATGTCAATGTCTGAAGCATTTATTTAAATTGTTCTGTTATCAATAAAGACTCAGGAGTCAGATATTAGGGTAAAAAATCTTACAGATCAAAGGAGAGGCAGGGCAGCAACCAGAGGTCCTCCTCTCCACATGTCCCAGATCAAAGAAACCATGAAAAATCCAAGTCCCTCCTTTCTCCTTCTTGCCCATCTTTCTGATCTATATTCCTGGCTTCTCTATAGCTAATTCTGGTCAGCTTGTTTCTGGCTCCACCCCTTGTTTCAAAGTTAAGTTTGTAACGCGGTATAAAAGTGTCACAGTGAGATCAAATATCTTGCAACAAATGTCCATGTAGTGTGGTGGTATTGTGTTCCCCAAAATATTGTGTATGCTAATAAACTTATCTGGGGTCAGAGAACAGGACAGCCACAGTATTAAACAGAGGTTAGGCAGTGGTAGCACACGCCTTTAATCCTAGCATTCGAGAGACAGAAATCCCTCTGGATCTCTGTGAGTTCAAGGCCACATTGGAAACGGCCAGGCACGGTGATACACACCTTTAATCCCAGAAAGCCACACCTTTAATCCCAGGGAGTGGTGGTAGAAAGCAGAAAGGTATATAAAGCGTGAGGACCAGAAACTAGAGGCTTTTGCCCTGGAGAGGCCTTTGGCCTGGAGAAGCCTTTGGCCTGGAGAAGCATGTGGCTGGTTAAGCATTCAGGCTTTTGAGCAGCAGTTCAGCTGAGACCCATTCTGGATGAGGGCTCGGGGCATCCAGTCTGAGGAAACAAGATCAGCTGAGGAGTTGGCCAGGTGAGGTTAGTTGTGGTTTATTCTGTCTCTCTGACCTTCCAATGTTCACCCCAATACCTGGCTCAGGTTTGATTTTATTAATAAGAACTTTTTAAGAGTCATGCTACAATGTAGTCTTTTATCTCCAATCTTGTCATTCAAAAGGAGTAGGCATGCATCCATAGCATTACTGTATTACAGCTTGTTCAACCATTTAAATGTGAAAATTTCGAACTTCATTTTCAGTTATAAAATGATAACAATATGCATTAGGTGGATAATTCATTAAGTGGACAAATAAATGTGATTTTAGTACAAAAAATAATACTGAAAAGTTAGATGATGTCTGGAAAATAACCAAATGGAACTTTCTCATTTTAAATATTTTTCCTTATTTTACAAAACTAGCTCAGAATCTCCTGGCTGAATATGCTGCAGCGGGGTGCTTTAGTATTTTTGCCACTGTTCATCTTTTATTCACCATTTTGACAGTTCTGTAAGTATGCTCAATACCTTTTGTTGTTTATCTGTTATTTGAACATTACATTTAAAAATGAATCTTTCTATTTGTATAGACTCAAGGAAACATTTAAAACTCATAGAAATTCTCCCTTTGAACAAAGTCTCTGGAGTCCCCAGTGGTAAAAATTTCTGAAGGTTAAAAAGCATTCTTCAAGTGCTTATGGTGATAGTTTCTAAGAAAAGTGATACTAACTTTACTTTGTTTTGATAATACTCACAAATTTAGTGAGTGAAAATATAGTTCCTATTGCAATACTGAAGTTGTCTTGGCATATGTCACTTTGGAAAACATGTTGTTTCCATTGATGACATCCAATAAATTACTGAAAGTAAAGAAAAGAGGAATAAATGTAACTGTGTGAGAGAGAAGCAAACCATTTGGCAAAGGTGTGTACTAAAAGACAAAAGTTTACATTAGTAATGAAATGTTTTGTGTTCATTAATAAAACAGGAAGGTATGTTCTAGTCAAGTCATGGGTTAAATACTCATATATCTGTCTTTAAAGACAAATCTAGTGGATGTTGATGGAGACTGAAACTGAAAGGAATTGCCAAGTGTTCAAAACAAAGCCCAAAGGACATGTGCAATAGTAAAATTATATTATAGTATTTTTGAGAAAGTACAAAGAAGAGAGGGCCTTCAGTTATCGATATGTGTTTATAACTCTCTCTCTCTCTCTCTCTCTCTCTCTCTCTCTCTCTCTCTGTGTGTGTGTGTGTGTGTGTGTGTTATGTAGAATTATGGGTATATCTTGGGCAATATGAGAATACATATGAGATCAGAGCACAAATTTCAAAAATTGGTTCCCTCCTACCTTTTTGAGATTTGGTCTCTGTTCATTCTTCTGCTGCTAAACAGCAAATTGTAGTTTAGCTACCTTATAAAGTTACAGCAAATTGTTCTGTCTCTGACTTTCATCTTGCCCTAGAAATTGGTGGAATAATAGTGCTGTGGGATAATGCTTTTGGACACTGATTTAATAAAATGCTGATTGGCCAGTAGCCAGGCAGGAAGTATAGGTGGTGTAAGTAAATTGGTTTCAACAACTCTGGGTTTGGTCCCAGGTTTGGGCACCAAAACTTGAGTTATGCAACTCTGGGAAAGGTTTCCTGACTACTTGGAGAGTCAGGCAACACCTTGAGCTGCTTAGGACAGCTCTGATGGCTGAACTGCAAGGAGACAGTTCAGCCCTGGAGGGTGAGGCACCCCAGGCACCTAGAGCTGCTCAGAACAGCTCTGCCCTAAAGGTGTCCCAGACACCTGGAGCTGTTTAGCACAGCTCTGACGGCTGGAACTGCAAAGAAGCAGCCCAACCCTAGAAGGGAAATTTTTCTGACTTCTCAGGACAGTCAGGCCTGGAACTGCTTCAGCAGGGAAGGGTATCCTGACTCTTCACGAAAGTCAAGGTATACCTGTTATGATGGGGCATGGTCTCCCCACAGGATATAGCAATCCTGCTCCTCTCCTGGAGAGCTGCTATAGCTGAGCTTTGCTCAGCCCTCACTTAAAGGGGCTTCCTAGCAGAACTCTGCTTCTCTGACCTAAGATGTTGCTTCTTTTGCTTCACTCTGCAAAATGGGAAACCCCTGCAGAAATGTAGCAATCTCCTCTGGTTCCGGAGAAAAGTGTTACTTTTCAGCTCTCTCTTGATCTGTCCACTAAGGGATGTCTCAGCAAAGATCTTTGTTCAGTTCCTCCTTGCTCTGCTCTTTCAGCTCTCCCTTGTTTTGTCCACTGAGGGATGTCTCAGCAAGGATCTTCTCTATACCAGTGAATGAAGATTTTCACACTCAAAACTCTTTTGGGAAAGAGGTTTATTTGGGAAGGAGGAGTCCAGAAAAGTACTGTCCTGCTCTGTGATTGGTTGGTTTCACAAGTCAGTTGAGGGGCAGAGATGGCTCTGATCTGACTGAGCCAAACTGTGTGTCTTTCACTGGCCTTATCTGAACCATCTTTCCCTCATTCTGGGCTCTAGGGTCAGGGTGGGTTTCTTTAGCCAGACCCTTCCCTACAGGTGGGGTAATCAGACAAGGAGAATTCTGGGATGAGGAAGGCTGAGTGAGGAGATGCCAGCCTGCCATCCAGGGAGCAACATGTAATGGCACACAGGTAAAGCCACCGAACACGTGGCAACATATAGATTAACAGAAATGGGCTGAGTTTATATGTTAGAGCTAGTCATTGGTATGCCTGAGATAATGGCTGAGGAATTTTAATTAATATAAGCTTCTGAGTGATTATTTTGTAAGTGGCTGTGGGGTCTGTGGGGCTGGGCAGGACCAGAGAAAACTTCAGCTACAAATAGGTTCACACCACAGCATCTCGTTTTTTTACTTGAGTCCTAGGGAGTGAACTTGGGTCATCAGATGTGGGCAGCAAGTGTTTTTATCCACCTCAGCTCCTCAATCAAATGTATTAAAAATAATAATTATAGTCATCATTATGACCAAATAAAATACATTAACAGTATGTGGAAATTTTTTTATGTCACTAGCTGTGAAGATTTTGATCTTCTTAATAATCAACTAAGTTAAATATTGCTATTATGGAATTTAAAAGACAAAGCAATTAAGTCGTTTAAGGTCACACAAGTAGTGTGTGGTAGAATTTTCTGATTCTTTTCCCCTTCACTTCTAGTCCTGACCTCTCTTTTGGTTTCAAGTCTTTATTTTTATCTAAAAGGATAAAAAGCAAACATATGTTTTTCTGTACTGGAGAAGATCACCCATTCAAAGACTGAGAGGGAACATTCATTATCTCTTAATTTCATAGTAAATTGTTAATAGAAAAAAATAAGCCCTCTGCATGGCAAGACAATTGTATAGCTTGATCTGCTTTGGGGGCCCCAGGTGGTAGAATCAGAATCCACCCCTGGTGCATGAGTGGGCTTTTTGGAGCCCACTACCTATGATGGGACACCTCATGCAGCCTTGAGGCAGGGGGAAGGGCTTGGACTTACCTCTACTGGATGTGCTTCCCAATGGGAATCCTTGCCTTCTTGTCAGGAGGAGTGGGAGGGGGCAGCTGGGGGGAGGCTGGGAGGACCAGAGAAAGGAAGAGGGGGTCTTTGATTGATGTGTAAATGAATGAAAAAAATTTCTTAATAAAAAAGGAAAGTTAGCACATGCAGAGTTACAGTAATATGACCAAAAACAACAGAATGTCAGGATTAGACATATAGACAAATTCTATAAAGATATAAACATTGTATTATGCCATAATTTGAAAAATAACTCCAGCAGCTTTGGCCTGACGATTTTTCCTGGGCACTCTGACCAATAAGAGTTAATAATGCAATGCTTGGGCCCAGGGTAGCTTGAAGATTTTGTGTTGGTCTAGTGTCCTTGAAGCAACCAAAGCTACCAGCCTGAGAACAGACAGTCATATGCCTCTAGATTCTTAAAAATTGGGTTATGGGGTTAATGAGTAAGAATGATAACTCTGTTTGTTAATGATGTCAAAACTTGAGGTAAAATGATTGGAAATGATAACTCTGTTCTGTCATAGTTTATTAATGATGACTAAAAGATGAGCAAACACATGTCCAAAACCAAAAATGATATGATCTATACTTTGGAACATCATGAATGTATCTCTGTTTACTAAATTCTGTATAAATAAAGAAACACTCTGGCTGATAATCAGTCAGGCTGCAAGATTCTCCTGACCAAAAAAAGAGAGAGAGAGAGAGAGAAGAATGATCTTGTCCATGCTCTAGTAGATGGTCCCATACCCATTTACATGGAGAAACATTAATTGAATATAATGAACTACTAAAAAAATAGGACATAAAATTATGATTGTTTGGGAGGAGCAGAATTAAGGGGCAAATAGATAAACATCAGTGGTAGACTGGGATACTTTCTAAAGTCAAGGGCTTCTACATGCCTACAAATTGGTTATGGCTTGGGAAACTGAGAGAGTAGTTTTTGATCTTCCTAATAACACAAATGATTAAGTATTACCATTATGGTTATGGCAGAGATGAGAAAAATGGATGGTAGGGGGAATGTGTTACTTGTTTAAAGTTATTCAAATAGTATGTGGTAGAATATTCTGGTTCATTCCCCCTTTTGGTCCCTGTCTCTCTCACACAGTTTTCTGTTTAGGAAGCAGCCCTATATTGTTTTGTTTCACCCATTCTACAAGGACTGGAAAATGGTGACTGGCTTAAATTCCAGGATGAGGTCATTGTGATTCATCTGTGATCAAATAAAAATTTAAATTTAATACTTTTTAAAAAGGAACAACATCAATAGCTTTATTTTTTAAAGGAGTTGATATGATATAGGATCTTGGCTGTACCAGGGACTATCAACTAAATGGTATACCTTCCTAAAAGTGCCACACTTCAGTTTCAACAGAGGAATCCTGTGTACAGTTGAGACTAATTCAGAGATATGATCCTCTCTCCATTTGTATCAGTCTCACTGACTGAACACATGGAAATTTACCAACAACTCTTGAATCTGAAGGTTCAGAACTCCCTCTATTTCCTTTGTTTCTGTTTCACCTCTTTAGTGACTTTTCTTTTTCATCATCTATTTCCTAATGTCTGTTTCCTTTAAAGTTTTGACCTCATCTGTTTTGCCTGTAGTCCTTTAACCAATGCTCATGTTACATATATTTTGCATTTTCCACATCTCTAGTTTGATAAATAACCCTTCACTTTTCACTGCTTGTATATGTATATCACCTCAAAATATGAAAACAAAATTCATCTACTCATCTTTCCAAGATAAAAGTATCATTTTACTCATCATTCAACCATGCAATCTACCTGTTCAATTCCATTGCCTCTACTTCTGAAATAGCTTTTGTGTCCACATTCTTCATTTACACTATTAATGATTTATTGCAAACCATTGCCATTATTTTTATGAATATTACAATACTCTAGCTTACATCTCTAGATTCACATATCAAGCTGTCTGGTGATACCAACCATTGATATTCAGTCAATAGTCTTAAAGCTGTGTTTCAAATGTTGGATACTCTCAGGCATGTTAATGGATGGTGTAGTTTCATAAAGAAAGTTATTGTCAAATGTCATTATGAAATGCTCCAACTAAAATTTTGTTGTAGACTATTTCTGAGCCTACATTATATAAATTTACATTATGATTATTTTAAAATTTTATATCCTGGGAACAAGAATTTTCTATCTCTTTGTTATATCTGTGGAATAGGTACATGGTGCTCCTCACCTCATGGATGTCAAATTAATATGGTTTGAGGAAATAAAACATCAGATTTTATGAAGAGAATTTCAATTTTTATTTGCACATAGTTTTTATCAAGTTACACCTCAAAGGAGAAAATATTTTCTATGAAACATTGGTTTAGAGTATCTGAACATTGCACACATGGCATTTTGTGTCAGAGAATTCTTTTCCTTAGAGATATTGTTTTGTCAATGTAGACTATTTATCAGTATTGTCAGCTACTACCTTCTGGTTCTCAGTAGTACCACCTCTTCTGGAAAATAGGAAATGAAAGTTTCTTTTAAATCTGAGACACATTTTTCTTTGAGAAAAACATTTTAATAATGTTATGCTAATTACCAACTTCACCCCAACTCAGAAGCCACTAGTTCCAAGACACCCCACTTGTCCATATTCTACCAATATTCCTAGATCCTTTGCCCAACATTAAGCATAATACCAAAAGAATATATACTAACCAGGTAAAAGATGGTGAACCTGGATACCAACATATTGTGACCATAAGTCTAGCTATTTGGGGAGGGACATATTGCAGCAGCACAATACAGTAAGAACTAGAAAATAGCATCAACACTCAAAGCTTCAATCTTACCTTTGTACTTAAAAAACACTCCTTTGAAGGACTGAGGTCAAAGCACCACTAGAGATTTAAATAATGGGAAACACACAACAGTATAATTTTTATCTATCACACACACACACACACACACACACACACACAGAAGGAAAGAGAAAGAGAGAAAAAGAGAGAGAGAAACAGCAAAAGAAAATACTTTTCTACTCTTATATTGAGAGAGAGTATCTTACCACTTTCCATATTGGAAATAGTTTACCAATGTTCCTTAATTATTATTCCAAGAGTAATAGTATTTATATTGTCTGAATGAACTGCTAACTAAAACATTGGAAACTGTATAGATAAAAATTGAAATATAAAATATTTTAGGCAGTACTTATTTTGTTTTCTATATTCTTTTACATTACTCAAAAATTTTTTAAATAGAAACAATTTGTACTTGCCAAAATCTTGTTTAGATTAATGATCCACAAGTATGAGTACAACAAATATATTTTAGAAGAGGTTTTGCTTAACAGAAATCAAGATCTGGGTTCAGAGACAAATGGGATTTTGAAATATTTGCTTCAGTTGATTGAGTGATTTTGAGACAGAGATTGAATGTGTTTGCCTGACTAACCTGAACCTTACTATATAGACACAGATAATGTCAATCCTCAAGTATCCTTCCTGCCTTTGTCTTCCAAGTGTTGAGATGACAAGCAGGAGCCACTAAGGCTAACTATTTTAATTTCCATGAGATTTTCTCCAGTAATATATTTTATAAAAATTATTTATTGGTGACATTCCATTAAGGTTTCATCATGTGAGATATTGCTCAGGTCTTGATAATTATTTATTAGGATAGTGTATAAATATGAAAATAAGGTCATTTGATTAATAATGTCTATCATATGCACAGTCTTAGAGATACAAGTTTGTAGGTAGGAAAAATTCTGCAACAGATATATTTTTCTCAAGTTAATACTGAGAGCCAAATTGAGTCTTATCTTGTCTATTTCCAAAATAATTGAAATTATTAACCTAATGGTTTTAACTTATTAGTTGAAATTATAAAATAAAGCTCAAGTCTGTCTTTAAATACAGATTTTCCATAATACCATAATCTTATTATCTAAATTTTGTACACATTTGTAGACGAATTTCTAAAGTCTTATTAAATAAGAAACACCGAGCCAAATACAGGGGTAATAGCTGCAGAGATCAGAGAAATAGCAAAGAACCTTAGCTTACCAACACGCCATAGCTTCCAGAGAGAGAGAGAGAAGGAGAGAGAGAGAGAGAGAGAGAGAGAGAGAGAGAGAGAACTACCTACAAGGAGAAGAGAAAAAAGCTAAAAGCTAAAGTCCAGCCACATGCTCTGGGTTGAGCCATTTTGGGCCTGAGCCAGCAGTCTGTAAACTCACAGAGAGGACACTGCTAGCTGCCCATGAGAAGCAAGATGTAAAGATACCAGTAAGCCACAAGCCATTTGGCAAAGTATGGATTTATAGAAATGGGTCAATTTAAGATGTAAAATCTAGCTAACAAGAAGCCTGAGCCAATAGGCCATACAGTTTGTAAGTAATATAAGCCTCTGTGTGTTCATTTGGGTCTAAGTGGCTATGGGACCACGAGGACCCAGGAGCCAGGTGGGCACAGGAAAACTTTCAGCTACACATATTTCTTTCTTGTTTTTATCTACATGTCAGTATTTTGTATTATTACATATAGGTCTTTTCCATATAAATTAATGCTATATATTTCTTTCAATAAATCATCTCTCAAATAATAATTAAATGACTAATTTTCTACTTTCTAATTAGTTGTTTTGCAACTAAATAGATCCACAAATTTTAGAATAGTTTTATTTATAATATAAACACATATTAATTTTTTTCTTGTGTTTAGACTTCTGTTGGTTTCCTAAAATTTTTAATGAAAACAACATTTTTAACAATGTGGATAAATTAATTTTGATATGTATATATGTATGTATGTATATGTGTATGTATATTACTAAATATGTTAGGGAAATAGCCAACCACATTTTCATAATTAATTAATTACCATTTTGTATGAAGCTATGATATTATCTGTCTTTAATGTTGCTTTGTTTATCATGAATTGGGTACTTCCTTACATGACTCTAAGTAAAAGGCAGAACCCTTAATTATAAAACATAATTTGATGATTACTTATTTCAAGCCACATGTAGCAGAGCCAGCCTTCCATATCTCAGTATGGTGGTTGTGCTTTCACCTGCCTCCAGTTATTTATCTTTATAAACTTTCCACTTATGATAACCTAACCTACTCACTCACTAGTGGTTCAAACACTCAATACATGTGCATTGCCACTGACTCATGCCAATTTTCATTCCTTGGAATATTTTATGTTCTTCCAGGCTTGCATAAATTCTATGAGTGCTTGATGTATTTCTATAACTAACCAAACCCTTAGAGATTGCTTTCTCATCTTGCTTGGCTTGCTGTGAAATTAATTCTGTTACTTTGCAGTTTCATTTATTTTTTGGATTATAATATCCATAAGGGCAAATATCTCAGTATAAATCCTTTCATTCACTCTTGCTATCATTGAACTCTAAATTCTCAAACAGGGTAAGTATTTATACTTCCTGCTACACTCTGGAATGGCATTTTCTTCAACCATTATGAGTGTGTCTAGAGTTGATGGTACGTCATTCTACTCCTTCAGATGGATTTTATAGGTTCTTATGCAGAAACACTGTGGTTACCTCTGGGTCAACTGTTCTAGTAGCACACTGGAGATTATTAGTCTTTCTTATTGGAAGCTGAATAGAGACAAATCTATGTTTTTTCTTGCTTTGTAATGAGGGATCTGTTTCCAATTAACTGACAGCATACCCCGGCAGATAAACAGCTGTTATAATGGCAGTGGACTAATATCACACACAACATCTATGACTGTCAACTGGATAGCAGCAGTGACTGCCAAATACAGATACAATTTACTGAAATTAACTGAACTTTAAAATGCTGCCAACAATTTAAAGCCCAATAATTGGATTTACAGAAAATATTCTCCTGGTGAAATATCCCCTGATCACCTGATTTCTTCCCTGTACAACTGCTACATAGATTTCCTCTTTTGCTTATGAATACAAACTGATATCCAGCTGCAACATTTTTATAGAAAGAAAGTCAATAGACATTAGTGTGACCACAACTGAGATTGATTGGGGTGAAACAAGATATAGGGGAGTATTTTTCTATTATTTTTCAGAAATAATATATGGTGCTATACATTTGGTTTGCATATTGTTTGGATGTTTTATCCAAGATGCATACATTGGAAGTTTTATCATCAGTGTGGCAATGCCGAGAAGAGGTGGGGCCTTTAATATGTATGGAATAAGTAAGGCTTACAAAGATGCCATCTGTCATGCAGTAATCAGTCAAACATATCCCTCACTAGAGACTGAGCAGAGATGGCCTCCTTTTGTGCCACTATAGTTTCCTAAACTGTGAACTAAATAAGCTCTTTCCTTCATAAGAACATAACTTTAAATATTTTGTTATAGCATTGGAAAATAGATTATTACATGTGGAAAATCATACCTATCAAACAATTCCCACTGTCTAGATTTTCCACAGACTGTTTTATAGTATTCATTGGAAGAACTACTTTGTCTCAAATCCACTTGGAATATGGCAAAGTATAAGAAGATGTCAATCACTGACATAGTAAAGCATAAATTGTTTTTGTGAGTTCTTTTATTATAAATTTTAACAATGATTCATTTAAAAATCTTTTACTATCGTGAGTCTACTATTTCTCTATAAATCAGTGTGAAAATTAATAATAGAGTTGGTATTGAAGAGCCAAGATCAGTTGTAAAATCTGAACAAAGTTTATTAAGTATAAAATGGATGTAATTAAATAGGTCTTTGCGTATCTATTATCATTATTTATATTTCAGTGGAAGATTTGAGTGTAGAGGAGGTATCAATGATATTTGTAATGTAGCAATCACACTAAAACAGGAACTTGTATATTTTCTGTACACTATATATTGTATTAAAAAAACCTTCTATATTAATCGGTTTGTTTGTTTGTTTGTTTGTTTTTTGAGACAGGTTTTCTCTGTGTAGCTTTGCACCTTTCCTGGAACTCACTCTGTAGCCCAGGCTGGCCTCAAACTCACAGAGATCCGCCTGCCTCTGCCTCCCGAGTGCTGGGATTAAAGGCGTGCACCACCACCGCCTGGCTATATTAATCTTTTTATTTGATAATATTCCCAAGCTTGTATTTCATGTAAGTTGACAAAGCTAAGATGTGTAATTCTTTGTTATTATACATAAAATAAGATCAGTGTTTATTCCTTGAGTTGCATTCTGGGGAAGAAGCAAAAAAACACGTTTCCATATAGAGCTAAATGGCTAATAAACTTCCAACATCTAGTGTCATTGGTAGAAACCAGAGGCAGGCAGATATCTATGAGTTCTAGGACAGCCATACTACATAGAGAGTTCCAGACCAGCCAAGACAACACAGTGAAATCTTGGCTCAAAAAATAAAATAATATAAAAATAAAAACAAGCAAACAAACAAAAATCCAGGAAGCCTTTTAGATATACCCATATATGTGTGCTATAACTTATAACCACTAATTACATATCTATATTGTCTTCTCATATTATGTTTGTTTTATTATGATGGGAGTAGAAAACTAATAAAAATGTTAAAATTGTTTTACATAGTGACACAAATACTTAAACTGAATGAGAAAAATAGATATGCAAGAAATCTAATTTTCATGTAGTTTCTGGGTCATTTATACATACTTCCAAATGCAACATCTATGAACTTGTGTTTGGTTATTGAATTGGGTTACAAAATGGAAAAATTAAAAGATAAACAAAATAGAATTTTCAAAACATCATGCAGTAAATTATATTTAAAGAAATCATTGACTCAGTTTCTTTACTGATTATTATGTTTTGTCTCATTTGGTTAGAAGTAATCTTTGGAAAATTTCTGCCTCCCACTAGACATTAATGGAATCTGTGGATAGCATGTTGTTATCCTCACATGTCAGTCATCTAGAAATGTAATCCAAATTGGTTTATTGATTTTGGGAGACCCTGATGGTCAGAAGTTGCAGTCTACCATAGCCTGGAAGCTTTCTCTAAAATTGACAACATGGAGGACTCCTTCACCCCAAGTGAGAATTTCCTGCTCTCTAGTTGCCCTTATCTGGAGAATGTCTCTAGGCCCAGAAGACTGACCTTATCTGAAAGCTGGCTCTAAGCCTGGATGTCTGACTTATCTCTGTACTATGAGGTTTGCTCTAGGACCCTGCTGCCATTAACCTAGCCTTATGATAGGAGTGTGCCACTTAAAGCAAATTAGGAATTGTCCCCAGTTTTCCCAATCGTACATATTTCCTATACTCTGGAATAAAACTGAGCTGATTCACTGAAGTCACAACCACAGCCATCTGAATCCTGTTTCTCTCTTCTGCTCCCTCCATCCTTGTGGACCAATGCAGCCAATGATCCTGAGGAAGAAGCAGAACCACATACTGCTATTGTATGATTTAGGACTGGGGTAAATAGGTTCTAAAATAAAATATTCACAAGTATATTAAAAATTAATTTTGAGTATAATCCTCTGGTCCTTTACACACATTATTTTCTTTTTATTGCATTTTGTGAATATTATTTGTAATAACATTAATGATGTCTGCAACTGGTGGAAACACTTTGCAAATGATTCCAAATTAAAAATTCCTTACTATTTATGATGTCTAATCTTATAAAACAGAATAATAGAAACATTACCATCCCCCAGATATACTAGTGAAGTCAGAATTTTATCAGATTAAATGAGGGAGAAACAGTTGAAGCAGATTTCTAGTAATTACACATCCAATAGATAGCAAAATCAGGTCATTATAAGCTAGCTGAAAATTGTAGTGTCTTCTCTTCTAATACATGTAACCATATATTCACAGAACTTATATTTTAACAGACTTTAATAACTCTATTTAGTATTCTATCTGGTTTACTACTGAATGAATTGACCAACTGTAAATTTGTATTAGCCAAATCTAATTTAATAAATTCAGAAGCAGGGTGGTGGTGGCACACACCTTTAATCCTAGAACTCAGGAGGCAGAGACAGGTGGATCTCTGTGAATTTGAGGCCAGGCTGGTCTACAGAGCTAGTTACAGGACAGCTAGGGCTGTTACACAGAGAAATCCTGTCTTGAAAAAAAAAACAAAAAAACAAAACAACAACAACAAAATCAGAATAAAATCTGTTTTCAAATCTGGACGTACTTAACTTGGTCAATTCTTCCAATGATAATGCTAACTTTTTCAAGCCTCTGTTGAATTTTCACTTAGAACTGAATGAAGGAATTCACTGTTTTATTTACTTTTTATAATGAAAGCCCCATTTTTCCTTCATTTAGTCTGATAAAATTTTGACTTCACTAATAATCACATAGATTATGTTTCTATCATGCTGTTTTACAATTTATTTTTGATTCAAGAATAGATAAACCTTCAATAGTTGCGTAGCAAAGTGTATTCCAGATTCATTCTCTGTGTATGTGCGTCTCGTGTGTGTGTGTATGTGTGTGTGTGTATGTGTGTGTGTGTGTGTTCAGTTCCTAAGAGACTACTGAGCTTTATAAACTATTTGCAATAATTTTGATTCTTCAAATGTAAACTCAAGGTAAGGTCTTTTTATATATAATGGAAAGTCATCAAATAGATCCCAAAGCTATTAACAGAGTTCAAATTCATGTTAGTTCTGGAGTTGTATTTCTGAATCAAGCTCTCCAAATATTTTGTTTCAGTATCTAAAGTAATAAGTAGTATTTGTTTCAGGATGTGGCATGTCAAATATATAGCATGCATTGACTTTTTTATCTAGTCAGGCAATATAAATCTAATAAGGACCTGCCATGTATCTATGGACAAAAATGGATTAGCTTTCTGACTTAATAACTTATTGAGAAAATGTGATGAGAAAGGAAACTGACAGCTACAAACTATGTAACTGATCTGTAAGCAATAGTTTTACTCCTCTAATTCTATAGGAAACATGTCCCATAAGACATGAAGGCATCTGAAATGAGCTAATGAGGCATAATTTTTCACAAGAGAGGCAATTTTAGTTTAGGTTATATACAACAATATTTCAATTTACTTGGGTTTTTTATGAAAAAGTATGTGTGTTTTGATAAAAAAAATAAATATATGAAAATGAAATCTCATGTTATTGACTAGGTAACTTACAAACATTTGGTTCTTGGTAAAAAAAATTGAAGAAATATTTATATTAGCTTAGACTTCTCTCAGTTTAGGAAGGCGCTTTTAGGAAAGGCCATCTATAACCAATATGCATTACAACTTCAGAGTTTTTGTTTTGGAAACATCAATAATGACTACTAGTCTTTCTGTCATGTGAAGAAAATGAGAAATGTCAGCAATTGGAAGACAGATTAACCATCTATTAACTTCAGTAACACTTTGGATATGCTACCAGGCTCTCTTTTAATAACAAGGTAACCAACCTTATTTTGCAGCAGTGTCCTTCTCTAAAAAAGAAAAGGAATTATTATTATGCAACTCCAAAGGTTACTGTGAAGAATAAATAGAAATTAGTCCAACCAGTTGTGAAACTTCTAAAATACTTTCTGTCATACTAATACAAACTCATTACTGAGAAACTCAGGCTTTATACCTTCCTTTTCATTGAAATAATTCAATGTAGAATTGTTTTTCATATATATGTTGTCTCTGTCCAATCACAATGTACCTTAGATGGGGAGTTTAACTTTCCATGATTTATTTAAGTGACTAAGGAAAGAACACAAATGTGCATACACACAGATGTACTATATTTGTGTGTACAGGTTAGATTTAACTATAGCTAATAGAAATTCTAACTATTAGAATATGAAATAGCTATAAAAGATTCATCAACATTTGTAACTTTCATTATGACTTTTCTCGTTTTCCATTATCCTTGGATAAGCACATTTTCTCTCTGTAGTAAAGAACAAGGAAGCTTCTGATCAGCCTTAGATATACACTCTAATCTCAGTCCACCTTTGCATATCCTGTTAGAGGAAAGTTTTTAAAATGGTTCTGTCTCCTTAAAAGTTATTGTAAATATTTTCTTCCATCCATTGTACTTGCTTCAAGGAGTGTACACTTTTTGAAGAACACAAATTTTATTCTACTTTTTGTGTTAAAGTACTTAGTACTTTGTGTAATGTGTACTTGTATATAATCAAATTGTATTCGTTCAACACACTGTATAAGCTTAGTCAGTATACAGTCACATGCCTTTCACATCCACCTAGAATTAGAGAAAACATGTAACAACCATAATATTTATGTGACAGCTACTCTTCAGGACAACCAATGAATTAGATGTTATTAGTTCCATTTGTCAAATAAGGCAACTAAGGAACAGAGATGTGAATGAATTGTCTTATATTTCACAGATTATGGGACTTGAAACTAGAATAATGTTATGGACTCTACACTCAGAAATACTACATTATATTCCATCTCTAAGCTCACCATAACAATTCTTACTGATTAACAAAATGAGCAGATTTATTGTTTTACAACTCAATATACTTTACTTGCCATTCTGAGTAAGAAGGAACTTAAACACTGCACTAAAGTATACATGCTTGGATAAATGAGGGGGTGTCAGGATGGCTCCTTGATATTTAGGTTTTGTGTTAGTTTTGTAAATAATTAATGTTTTAAGTAGAAGCATCTGTTAACACAATGCATTGCAATTCTTTTTGATGCAGCTAGTGTGAATAGATTGCTTTTTGGAGGACAAGAAAGTCCACTTGTGAAATCCTATTCAGCGTGTTTAACAGTCTCATGCCTTAGCACTTATACTGTTAGTTTAGATGATGATTTTAATGTGTTCATGGTGCTATAACATGGAAAAAAGACCATTTCATATTTCTCTCTGGTTACATGATATCCCATAACATAAGGAAAGACCAGAAGCTTTTGTCATAAATTAGAAAACAAGTCCAAAAAGCGAAATGAAAAAGTCTGAGATCATGGTTGTTTCTTTTCTCTTGTGTGAAAAAGTATCAGTTCTTAAAATTGCCATTACAGAGAAATGTGCCTTAGTGTAGTAGTTAAGAGGATGGCGTTCCCACTAGTTTGGTTTGGTTGTCTCTGTAGGTTTCCCCATCATGATCTTGATGCCCCTTGCTCATAGAATCCCTCTTCTCTCTCTTTGCCTAGACTCCTGGAGCTTGGCCTGTTGCTTGGCTATGGATCTCTGCATCTGCTTCTTCTTTTTTTTTTTTTTTTTTTC